>PVKH010032722.1:0-12117 GCA_004027955.1 Chaetophractus vellerosus | reverse complement strand
CTGCTGACATGGCTTACTAAGTGTGCATGTACAGCAATATTGTGCTTGCTGGCTATAATTAGGTAAGTTACAGAGCCTCTTTGCTTCTGTTTCCTCAACTCCAAAGTTATGCTTGCTAGTAGCTTCTACTCCTGAGTTTGTGGAGAAAATTAAATCGCTTAGGTAAAAACGTGTCTCTTATCTTGCCTGACACACAGTTGGTGTATAATGAATGGTAGTTATTTCTATTATGTGACTCAGAATAGGTTATGAGTTCCAGGGTGAAGAAATAGAAATGGTGGAAAAGCCAAGAAGATGTAGGATAATGTATCCTTGCAAGATAAATGTGGGCAAAAAAAAAAAAAAACCAAACACACCTCACAGTTAATCTAGAAGTTACTTTTATATATCAGGAGAGTATGTATTGATACATACATACAAAGACCAAACCATCCAGACATATATGTATCTAGTTAAAGAGAAGCAATGGCAAAAAGTAACACTGGAGATGGTTTGAAGGGATCATAAATGGCTAGAGGAACAGAGAAAGTTTCATTTAGTATTGCAGGAGTGGGTTAAACCATGGGTAACATCCAGAAAGAGAACAAGCTGGCAAGCTCCCAAAACATCGCACGCAGGGTTTAAAGAACCATAGACTCTCAGATCAGAACTGCTTGCCCTCTGCCTAGGTAGCTGTACCCACCTATTGAGGAGAAATATGTTTGGTTCTTGTGAGTAGGGATCAATCAGCTTTTTGTGGATCACACAACTACTAAGAAAGTCAAAATTTGATTGCAGAACTTCTAAACACCAGCTGCTCAGGATAACAAGCTTTTTTTTTTTTTTAACCTCATCCCAGATGCATCTAGTACACATATTCTGAGAAATTTTAAGAAAAAAAAGATACTTGAACTACAGTGTGAATGACATTCTCAAAAAAGGCCCACAGAGAACCCAGAATGTTGAGAGAAGCTGATGAATTCTAATTCTAAATGCCTGGAACAGAGGGAGTCTGAGTGTAAGCACGAAGTGGGACTGATAATGGAAAATGAGCTTTGAGAAAGTGTAATTTGGAGTCTCTGAGCTAAAAAATATAAGGTTAGTAGTAAAATTAGGAAATGTTTTTAATAAGTGATAAGAAATACCAACAAGTCAAATTTAGGTGTTGTGAATTATATTGGAGAGAAGGAAATATATTTGACATATATTAAGGACACACAAAGTAGGAAAAGTGAGAGGGAGGAGTCAAGAAAGATTTTTGTCTTGAGTGCTTGGGAATATCCTAGTGCCATTAAAAGAGATAATAAGCACAGGAGGAGGGCTAGCTTCTACCAAGGATTCTCCAGTTGGCTTAACATCTTGCTTTATCAGAAAAATTTTATCAGGTAATGTGCACCTTGCTAGAGCTTAGCCTACTTCATAGATTTCTAGGAGAAATCCATTTAATGGCCTTCCTAATTTGTGAAGTTGAGGGAAACTGTCAGATCTTATTGAATAGAGTATCTATTTGCCTTCATAATCTTCTTGCCCTTCAATTGCATATTCTCTGCATCACTGCTGATCTCTCTAAATATAGAAGGTTGATGAATGAAAGCATATTTGCTTCAAATTCATAGCTGTGTTACAGGTAATTTTTTTCTGACACTGAATATGTAACCTTCACTTAAAAACAGTCCATTTCAGCATATTGTGGAATATCCATTGGTACTCTTCAGTTTATGTAGTCCATACGTACTCTTCAAAAAGGCAAACAGCACCATCTGCCATGATACACCCAGTAAAACTAATTATTTTTGTTGGTGTTGAAATAGATACTCTTTTAGATTTGTCTTTTTATGTGTTTATGATTAAACATTATAGAGTATTAAGAAATAAAACACTTTATGACTTTAAAAAAATCTAATGCAGCATGATATCAAACTTAATACCTTAATTGCAAACTAACAAGGGATGCTTTTACAATTACTTCAATGTTTGTAAGATTATGACTCATGAACAAATTACTTTCACGGTTGAGTTGCGTTTATAACAAGACAGGGTGTGAATTTTTAAAATGGATCAACAAGATGGGACAGATTTAGGTGTGGACATATTTACGTAATATGTTTAAATATGGGTATAGAGAAGCAGAAAAACAAATACCTCCTTTGACATGTTCAATACTTGAAAAAGAATTTCTGCACTACTATATTAATAAACATTTATGGAGTTGAATAAAATTGGCATTAGGTAGGATCCTGACAAAGAACCCTTAAGCAGAACAAGTTGAAAGCCAGTGACACTTTAAATCCTTAAGAAAATATGGAATAATACCACTTGCAAATCCTTCATTTACAACACATGTAATGCAAGCTTATTAGAAATGGCAGGGTTGTCAATAGTGGCACATGAAATTAAACCAATAATGGTAGTGCGAATACATGAAGGAAGTAGCCACACAACCCAAAATGAAATATTTTATTTGTAATGTATCTTGCCCATAGGTGATGTTCTAGCTCACTCCGGTTATTGTTAGTCATATGGTTTGTACTGTGATATTCTGATTTGCCTGTTAGCAAATGTAGCCCTGTTATTGTTATGCCTTTTACCTGTTTGAGTCATGTATCCCTGTGATAGATTTTAAGAACAGATGCTATGCCTAATGCACTTCTTCATAGACTTTATCAAGGGCAGAGAAAGTCTAAAAAAAAAATGGCCTCCACAGAATATTTAACAAGAGTCAAAACCTGAGTTTTCTTTGTGTTTCCCAAATATACCACATGTCTACTAACCAACTGTGCCCATGGGTAAGGCCAGCCTACTTATGGGCAATCTCACGAGCAAGTTCAGAATTGTACAGTAAATAGTATGCTATGAATTACCATTTATATTACAGCAAAATTGGACTTATTAAGAGATTAACTATAGGGCCAAGGATAACTCCTAGAGTCTTAAGAATTCTTTTTTAAAATATATCTCTAAGGAGGAGCCTAGAGAAAGAAATATTATCCAACTAACAAAATATTTAGGTATTTGGGGGGTGGGGCAGAGTATGGGGGATTATGTAACAAGGGAAAGGAGCTCAAGCATACTACATAGATATGTATCCTGGTAGACACTTCTAACTTTCTTTCTCTGTGTTTTTCCCTCTGTCTGTCTCTTTCTAGAGCAAATACACACACATATCCACAGAAATATATACTGCAGATATATACTTGGATCTAGCATTTTTACATGGGCTAAATCAAATAGACCCATGTACCATTTTTTACTTTTATTGTCTTTCTTAGGATTATCTGTCACCAAAAGTCAGAGGCTAGATCAAATTGTCACTGGTTCAAACTTTGATTAAGAATTTCTAGCATTCTAGCTCTACATGTAGGTAATTAGCAGCATCCTTTTGGAGCTTTTATAGAGAAAAACTTCCTTCCCAGAAATACTTAGCACAAATATCGTTCTTTGTCCTTGGGCCATATTCAAGAACACTAACCCTCTTCCATTGAAGTTTCTTACATCCCAAGCTGGTAGCTTGTCTTGGAAGTTATTGAGTGACCATAGCTAATCATAATAGGGTTACTTTTCACCCCCAAATATTTAGTCTTTGTCTCTGCCAGTGGGCCTATTGGGCCACATGTAGTTAATATTTAGGTTCAAATTGTCTTTAATTAGTATAACATCCATGTTATCCAAAATAAATACGTATAATAAAATATATCAAAATCTATCTTTTTAACTCTTTCTTGTCTAGGGATTTAGTATTTGATAAATCTAAATTTGATAAATGATGTTTTTTTTTTAAAATAACTTCTCCTCAGTTTGAAATAGATCTTTTGCTATATTTTTTAACCATTTCATATAGTCTAAAAGGTGACTGTGTATGATGAAAGAAAAAGCACAGGAATCAAATCTGCTCTTGTACCTAACTGAAGTAATCATTATTACCTGTGTACGCAGCTGAATTTTTATAAACAGCTACTGCTTATAGAATTGCTTCTGTGTTTCCCCCTGAACTCTATGATATAAGAGAAACTCAGGAATATATCTTTCTTCTTTTCATATCATTTTTCAGAGGCTTCAAAGTAATAAAGGTTAGTAATGACAATAACTAATCACTTTACATACTACTATCTGAAATACATATGTGCTAATTTAAATGAAATAAATATGAACACATGTTATGTTTTTTTTCTTTCTGGATTTTATTTCATTTCTAGCTGCTAAACATTCGGATGCTCTTTGAAGTGTGGACTTGGGTATGGATCTTGTGTATAGATTTTCTGAAAAAAAAAAAAAGTAATCTTTGAGCTAAGCCTGATAATCAAGAATTTAGTTTTCTGGCTTAAACGTGTGAAGTTTTCCTCCAGCTATAAATATTTTAAATTTAATTTGCAGGTCATACATATGTTCTCATTGCGAAAGATTAACAATACAGATAAAGCAAAAGTCCCTTTTGGTAACCTCATCTCTATCTCCTGATCCCATTCCCTTTCCAAACAGTGACCATGTATAGCCATGCATTTTTGTTGAATTTTAAAACACATTTGCATACATTTGTCCACATATAAAACAAAGTTGAGAGGTTTTAAAAACACACATGATATTATATGTATGGATATGCAAAATTCTTATTGCTTTGAGAATATCTCTTGGAAGTCCTTACACGTCTTTGCATTCTGTTTAATTTTACCAACCATACAATTATTTTATGCTATTACATTGATTTATGTTAGATTGCATTGTTTTATGTTATTGCAAACATGTTACTGAGAAAACCATGTTCATACAATTTTGTGCATAAAGATATGAAAATATTACTGGATAGAAAGGAATCTGTATTTTTACAATTTTATAACTATTGCCAAATTACCATCCATATATCCTTTATCATTTTATATTTCCATTCAGAGTTTATAAAAATACCTGTTTTCACATAATTTCATTGTCACTTATTGTATTAGTCAGGGTTCTCTTGGGAAACAGAATCAACAGGATATATCTGTCAATAATATAAGATTTTATAAGAGTCTCTCACGTGACCATGGGGATGCACAAGTCCAGGTTCCGCAGGGAGCCTACAAGCCAGGGGCTCCGATGAAAGACCGATGAAAGGTTCTTGACGAGTTTCTGGGAGAAGTTGGCTGTCCAAAAACGAGCTGGGAAATTCTCTCTGAATGTTGAAATCACTTCCCCTTTTAAGGCAGTCAACTGATTGGATAAAAGCATCATCCATTCTTGATCCAGTTTCCCTGATTGGTGCAGATGTAATCAGCCATCCATGCAGAAAACTCATTGGTGATCGAAGTCCATAAAATTCTTGTATTACAATTAGCCCAGTGCTTGCTGGAACTAATACCTGGACACAATTACCTGGCTGAGTTGACACATTAGCCTAACCATCACACTTAGTATCAATATTTTTGTATTTTTCCAATCTAATGAGTGAAAAGCGGTATTTATTTTATCGGCATTTCCCTTATTCCTAGTTAATATTCTTTTATAGGTTTATTGAAATTTGTATTTCCTCTTCTGTGCATTTTCAATGAATATTTTTATTGAATTTTGGAGTTATTTAGGTATTTTGGATATTATATATGTTCCAAGTATTTTACTTTCTGTATTTCCTTTTTTAAAAAGTTTCACTTTCTTTTTTTGTATATAGTAAAATGTACCAATTTCTTCCTTGTTTTTTTGTGCTTTCTGTTTTGTTTAATTAGTAGATATTCCCTATTCTAAGGTTATAAATATATTATTCTACCTAAATTTTTTCTGTTTAAATTTTGCTTTTAATATTTATATTTTAAACTTACTTATCTGGAATATATTTCCATAAGTAATATGATATAATATCCTAGTCTGTTTTTTTTTAATTGGAAACATCATGCAATTTTTAATAGACTTGTAGAATAGCACACAAGAAGAACTTTATGAAATGAAATGAATAAGGAAATGAGCATGACATCAGTTAATCATAGTTTAAACACGATTTTAAAAATTATGAATTTATATGGCTTATCAACTTAAAGCTTTCCAGACCTTGTCAACTTGATTGAGATATCTTTCAAAAGTATATATACATGACCTGAAATATTTCTTTTATTACCCACAGAAGTTTATTTGGAGTTTAAACCCAGAAAAAGGAAATTTTTTATTTAAAGATTTTTAAGAGTCTGAGATCTAGTCCTCTGAACAAAAATTGGGTTCGTCTTGTAAGTCATTGAATAATCTATCAGCTCTTGAGGCTTTACGTGGCTTGACAGCGGAAGAAAAGGTGTGCTGGAGGCAAGCCCAAGGAGGAAGTGAAATAGAGGTAGGCACTAATAAATTCAAGGGGAGAGTTGATGGTGATGGTTCCTAAAAGACACAAGCACACGACGAAATCTTTGTGTTACAATGGAATCTTTGTGTTCTAGTACAATACACAATTAACCAAAATTGCTAATGGGAAAGTTCCTATGTTACTCTTTTGCTTTCCTGGGTCTTTCTTTCTTTACTTATAAAACAATTGTTATCAGTCTGTTTTTCAAAAAATAATAGCAGGGTGAGAAATAAATTGAAATAGAAGGACTTGACTGTGTGAAGGCACCCTAGGGATTATTGGTCATCTGTTGACCTTGTTTTATACTTAAGGCTCAGACAGTTTAAATAGCTTCCTCTCAGGTTACACCATTACTGGTAAAGCTGGGACTACTGGTTCCCTCTTCATTTCTCTTTCTATACCACCAGTGGTTCATTTACTTAATAAAATGAGTACTCAATCCACATTGTTAATAACCTATCAGGAACTGCTTTTCCACATGTCAGTTACTAATTCCACTAAGAAGTAAGTTACTTAGGCCCCAAATCTAAGAGTCATCCTTAATTCATCTCTTTCGCTAATTCTTCTCATTGTTTCTTGTAGGTATTGAATATATATTCAATATGCTTTCAAAATCCCCTTCCCTCTCACCATCTATCTCATCAAAGTCACCCCATTTTTTTTCTTTACTTCTCTAGCTCAGGATTCTTCCTAGGGAGGAAAAGGGAGGGTTTTGTTTGTTTGTTTTGTTCTTAAGAACTATAAGATAGAACACAGGCAAAGTTAAACTGCATCAGAAACCCATCTTTCCTGGTCCTTGGTTTGCTAAACTTTCTGTTTTTCATATTTTTGAAGCAATTCAGGTATTAAGATAGAAGAAGGATCATATAATATTACACATAAAAATTCTTTATTTTACTTACCAGATGGTTAATGTGTACTGTTTGTGGAATTCACCAACTCTACACAGTTTAGTCATACCCTTAATTGGACAATTAGCCATAGTATAAGCAGCAGGCCTAAGATGGAGATAAAAAGATGGTAAGTTTGTTAGTTCAGGACTAATGTTTGGTTATTTCTAGTACACAGGATTTGAGTTTATCTAAAATGTAGACAAGCCTTTCCTACTAACCAAATAATCTTCTGCTGTTTACAAACAATTGCAATTTTGTGTCCCATTTGCTTTGATAGTTAAGACAAATATGCAGAGAAAGAACCAAAATTCTTAAAACACTGTAATATAAGCCATAAGAGACACATAAGCATGTTCTCCCTCATCCTCTCATTCTTCCGGTCTCTTCTTTTCCTGGACTTAAGCCAGAGTGGTATAAATCAGGTTAGTAAGACGTTCTCTTATTTAAAGATTATTCAAAACTGGGATGTAAAGCTCCATAAAACATTTTTCCTTATGCAATAGTATTAACTGTAAACATCCAAGTTTTGGTCATCATATCAACTCTGTGTAAAAACCTCTGCAAGGGGAGGAAGAAGGAGGTTTTCTTCTGGGAAGATGTAAGGATAGGATTATCCAGGAATGTCTGACCTTGCACCTTGGAATATGAAAGTCTACTATAGCAGTAACATCTACACTTCAGAGTCAACCAACTATGAATAATATGTAGTAGATTCTGTGCTAATGCTTATTTTTCTCTTAACTAAAAGGTTAATGAAATCCTTTGCTTGATACATGGTCAGAAGATCTTCTGGTTTCACACAGTTCTAGCTTTCTCCTCTTCAGTTGTCTAAGATCTCTTCTCTGTGTTCCTTGGTCTTTTGGTACTACATTTCCTTTCCTTGAATTTAACCTAAGAACCTTGCAGTAGGTTCCTAGGCAGAATGTAGAGAATGTGTAGTGGAGCAGAATGTGTAGTGGGATGAGAAATCTGATCCCAGCACAGCCACTTCACAAGTGGCTTTTCCTGTAAGTCATTTAACTCATCAGTAACTCACTTTTCTCCTCCCAAAATGGGTCTGATCTAACTTCACGGGTTTGAAGTGAAGATTAAATGAGTTAATAAATAAAATGTACCTAGAAAGGTTTGTAGCATACAGGAAGTGCTATTATTTTAGCTATTATCATTATTTCCAATGGAAGATTTGGTTCAGTCTCATTTACTTCAATTGCATTTTCATATACATATGGATCAGTTCAAATATCACTTTTATTAACCAGCCTTTTAAATGGTTTTCTTAAAGTGGTTGTCCTCAACATTATATTCTGTCAAGGGCGTCTATTAATTGTTTATTACTCAGTAACAACTTCTATCGTGGGCATTTATTTTTTTTTTGGTCCAACATCCATTCTTCCTTCTCTTTGAAATAACACTCTGATTTCCTTTTGGGGAATTATTTTACCACTCTTGGGGAGTTATCTCACCACTTTTGGGCACAGTCTGTCAATACAGGTGCTTTCTTCTCCCACTCAAGCCCAATTGAGCATTCTTGGAATTTTGTGAATTTGAGTAGAGAGCAGAGTGACAAATAGACTGAAAATAGCCAGACCATTCATTCCAACAGTAGCACCTGGATGAACTTGTCAAGTAGCTGCTTCTAACTAAGACTCTCTAAAAGATACTTGATTGCCACCTGAGTTTTCCTCTTAGAGCTGGGTGCTCACCTCATATCCATCCAATGAATTATCTTTTTAATTCAGAATAAATGTCTTTTTTTTTTCAAAACTCACGAACCTTAGCTGACACAGGTTCCTTCTCTGTTTTTTTGTTATTGCTGCAACTCTGCTCTCTAACCCAGTGTTTTGCTCCATTGATTTCTGTGTGCTCTGGATAGCTGACTCTGTATTCTTTCCCACTGGAGCAATTGCAAACATGTTTTATTCTACTGTGTTTGGCAGAATCACTTCTTGATTAGTATCTGAGTTGAAAATGACTTTTCAGTTGAGCGAAATTATCATAGCTGTACTAGACTTGTTTATAACGGCCTGCTATTTATTTCATCAGTCTTTTCTAAGGGAAGCTGTTGTAGCCGTTGCTCATCAATGAGTGGATATGTTATGGTCATGTGACCACATCATCTGGCTAACACTTATTGGACCAGAGATGGCCACTTACCCCAAGGCAGCAAATCTACCAGGTGAGCCAGAAACCCATGGCTTGCATAGCCAGGTTCAAAACAACAACAAAAATATGAGGAAAGACAATCAGAACCATCCCTTAGGAATTTAGAATTGGGAAGCAAACCTGCTTAAAGCAGCTAACAATAGAGTCATGCATCAAAATGTTGTATAAAGAGTTGGAGTAGTGCGTGCTAGAGTAGTCATTCAGAGACATGCACAGACTGGCGCAGAAAAGGTCCCCTGATAGAGAGGCAGAAGAACAAATAGTCTTGTGTGTAACAGAAATAAATAGGGAGCGGATGTGACTCAAGCAGTTGGGTACCCACCTCCCACATGGGAGGCCCTGGGTTCAGTTCCTGGTGCCTCCTAAAGAAGATGAGCAGGCACAATGAGCAGACAGTGAACAGACAATGAGCAGACAGATGAGAAAGCCATCTTGGGGCGGGGGGGAGGAAAAAAATATATAGTGATTAAAAATAAATAAATGAATAAAACCAGAAATGCATGAAAATGTGACCTCTGAATGGGGAGTTAGGGAAACAGGTTTTTAATATTTTCCTGGTCTAGTTCCCATGAGGCCTAGTTATTTGGCACAGAGCTTTATGTATCCTTAAAACATTTTGTCCTATCACCTTTTTTTTCCCCCGCTATGATTCATGTAGCCAAATTTTCCTGATTAAAGCAGATGTTATGACACTTCCTCTGTAGCACTGATGAACTTACTTTTTGGCAGTAAGAAGATTATTTCTGTTAAGCCCCTTTACATTCATTGTTTGTGAGAGACAGTAGAATTGGGATTTTCTTATTTTTGTTTTTCATTAAATTATTGGCTTTGTATGCGCTGTCCCTTCTTCCTAGATTGTCTTGTCATCAGCTTGTCAAACTCTTACTCATTCTTCAAACCATACTTAATCGCCATGTCTTCTATGAAAGCATTTCATATCATCTGCTGAGGAGTTATCCACTCCCTTTTTTGTGTGTTTTTCATATCTCTATATACTAAGCTTCACTCAGACACTCTTGCAAAATTTCTTCCAATAAAGATTACATAATGTATGTGAAATCAGGTTAAATTCCCACATCACTTAAAAAAACAGCCGATAACATAAACTCTGATTTATTCTTTTTCTCACCGGTGTTCATGCTTTGGTAAATAAATAAAATGTTTATTTGACTCCATCCCTTTCTCTTCCTTTCTTCTCTATGGACTTTAAAATCTTCAAGATATGTGTTTTCTGTGGGGTTGCTACTGTACTAGGGGTAGGAAGATGGACGTTACCTTGAAGAATACAAAAACCAAAGCCTTCCTGCCTCTCAGTGCTTCCACTTGAAAGCCTAGCAGTACAATGACATCTCTGAAAAGGGTCTGGAAGATTTTGTTTGAATAGACCCTAGCTACCACCCAGTAGTGGTCTGTACCAGGTCCAAATACACAATTAGACACTGATACCTATAGTGTGTGTAGCCCACCATTTTGGTATGACTCGTGCAAGAGCACCATAGATGTTTAAAGCTCTTCATGTTTAAACTTAGATGTTTAAAGCTTCTCAATTTTTTTCCCTTTAGAGGAAATGTTATATTCTAGTTTTCAAAGGACTTGGTACAGTTTCTGTTGTGCAGTAACTCTCCTTCCTTTTTAAACTCCAATTACATTTGAAAAACATTGTGGAAAATCTTTTGAGAGTTTCTCGGAATTTTGCTATTCCAATAGTACAATGACTTTCACAAACTCAAGTTATTAAGGTAACTTTGCAAGCCGGTCAACAATATGGGGTCTGGAGTCACATTTTGTTTGAGCTCAGCCTTTACCACTTACTAGTTGTTGCTTTAGTAAAGTTTCTTAAATTCTCTGAAATTTCTTAATTCTCACTTATTTAAAAATGGTTATAATAATAAAGTCTATGTATACTAGTTAGGGTATAGGTAAATTTGCTATAATAACAAGACCTCCAACAATAGTGGATTAAAAAACACAGGAGTTTATTTCTCACTCATGTGATAAGGCAATTGTAGGAAAAGATTTAGAGCAAGAAACTGGTTACTTGTGGGTCCATGGTGGCTGTTCCAATTTTCAACAGCTAATGGAAAGAAGAAAAGGATGAGAGGAACTATGTAAATGAGTGAACAGGCAGAAAATATAGTAACAGAGAAAACAATTCCCAGTTATATATCAATTACTTCCCAAAAGACTTACATTGTTTCCTTGAGAGGAAAACAGAAGCTTTTGCTAAAGAAGTCCATAAACACAGTTATGACATTTTATCTAATGCAGGGTTACTCAACCTCAACACTACTGACATTTTGGGCCAGATAATTCTTTGTTTCCAGGACAGACAGCCCTGTGCATTACAGGATGCTTAACAGCATCCCTGGCCTCTACCCACCATATGTCAATAGCACCTTTGCTTCCAGTTGTGACGACCAAAATATGTTCAGACTTTGGCAAATGTCCCCTTGGGCAGGACAGGAAGAGGCAGTGGAAAAATCATCTCCACTTGAGAAACACTGGTTTAATCTTGTCAATGCTGTCATTATCGTCACAAATGCATATATTTATTTCAAGGAACCTTTTGCAAAAATTGAGTATCTTTATCATTTATGTCAATTAATTAAAGATATGAAACAGTTATTTAATAAGAACAGATGAAAAATTTGCTACGTCAAAATTTTGTCTTGAATTTTCCAGAGTTTTCACTTTCTTCACTGAGTTAAAAATAAGCATGATTCTCTGTTTTCAGATGATATGAGAACCTTTAGCCATGTCTAAATCTTTAATTGCATCTTAGAATTT
>PVKH010032721.1:0-12124 GCA_004027955.1 Chaetophractus vellerosus | reverse complement strand
ATAGGCTACCAGGAGATAAGAGGAAGGCTGAGAAGGACTACTGATGCTTAATGTATTCAGAAGTTTTAATTAACTTGACTGTAAAGGTGTGGAGGTGGGTGAGTTGATGGTAGCACATTATTGCAGCTGGTGTATAAATGGGATTGTGGCTGAAAAGGGTAGTCTAGGGATGTAAATCCCAACTGGAAGAAAGCTCAAGAATAATCCAAGGACTGAAAAACACAGTGAACCTAGAGGTGGATGAGAATTGTGGTTGATGGTACAGATGCAAGAGTGCCTTTCTGGGGCCGGCTCGATAGCCCAGTGGATAGGGCACCGGCATACCACATGGGAGGCCCCGGGTTCGGTTCCCGGGGACCTCTCCTAGCGGGCAGACTGCCTTGAGAACGGCAAGCCGCCATGGGCGGGCCAGAGCTGCCGTGGGCAGGGCAAAAAACTGCCACGGACAGGGCAAAAGCAGCCAAGGGCAGGGCAGGTCGCCTGCGAATGGAGCGCAGCCAGCCACCCGCGAACTGAAAGCCAGCCGTGAACGGAAGCAGAAGCCGCCCCCAAGCGGGGAAAGCCGCGCCTGCGCAGTGACCAGTCTCGGCGCGTCACCGCAGCGGGGGGAATGAGATATGTAATAAAATAAATAAATCTTTAAAAAAAAAAAAAAAAACAGAGTGCCTTTCTGTGAGCTAGAGGAGATGTATGTCACTATCGAAGGGTGGTAGAATGTGGAGAAGCATGGAAAAAATACAACTGGTGTGACCTATGGACTGTGGTTAATAGAGATACTGTAATATTCTTGCATCAATGCCAAAGACGTACTGTATTGATAATGGGAGGAGGGGGGGTGGAAAAAGCGTGTCAAATGTATGCTATCAACCATGGTTGGTGGTAACAGTCTGATGGTATTATCTCATAATCTGTAACAAATATTCCACCATGGTGTGGTATGGTGTGTTGGTAAAGGGTTGTTGTATGGGAATTCTACACATGTGCATGACTGTTTTTTAAGTTCACAGCCTCTGTAATGAAAATATATTTTATGTCACTGTCCTGATTTTGTGATAATCAGGGTAGGCTAAACATTCACTAGTTTTTCTCCCTATGTCTGGTTTTTAGAATGCTGGTGATAAACCAAGCCCGATTTATTATATGACCATCCTATACAGGAAATGACTGTAACTCTAGGTATCTTTGGTCAACTAAGAGATATAGCAGGGGGGGCAGATGTGGCTCAAATGGTTGGGTGCCGGTTTCCCATTTGGAAGGACCTGGGTTTGATCCCGGGGACCTCCCAGTAAAAAGAAAAAAAAAGAAAAATATAGAAGGCACGTGGGCTGCCAGTCCCTGTGCACTGGTGTGCTGGTGTGCTGTCAGGCCCCACCTGCAGGTGCCCTGCCAGGCCCCAGAGGGCCCCACAGCAAGATGATGATGTAACAGGAGAGTGACACAAGGCAGAGGCAAGACGAGATGCACCAAAAAACAGGAACTAAGGTGGCGCAAGTGGTAGGACGCCTCTCTCCCACATCGGAGGTTCCGAGGATCGAGTCCCGGTGAAGACAGGAAGAGAAGGATGAGAAGAGGGGGCAAGAAACAGACACAGAAAATTGCCCAGTGAATGGACACAAAAACAGCAAAAATGGGGGGGGGGGCAGGGTTAAATAGATAAAAGCAAATGAAGAAATAATAAAAATAATAGGGTGGGTTGGGGGGAAAATACAGGAAATGTAAGGTGTGGACTATAATTAGTACTGTAGTACTATTTTGATGTTATTCTTTCATAATTTCTAACAAATGTTTCATAACAATGCAAGGTATTGGTGGTAGGGTGATGTATGGGAGCCCTGTATGATGTTACGCATGTTTGTTTTGTAAGTTCACGACTTTCATTATACACTTATTGTCTATGTATGTTCATGCATGAATGATATACTTCAATAAAATTTAAAATATATATAATATTTTTAAAACAAATAGTGTGGGTTGGGAGAAAAATACATCAAATGTAGGATATGGACTATAGTTAGTAGTAATATTTTGACGATACTCTTGCATAGTTTGTAACAAGTGTTTCACAACAATACAAGATATATGGGACCCCTGTATGATGTTATGCATGTTCATTTTCTAAGTTCAGAACTTTTACTATATATTTATTGTTTATATGTGAATGATATACTTCAATAAAAAATATATTTAAAAAATTAATTGAGGCAAGATAACTAGCATTTTGATTTTAAAACAGACACATATCTAAATGACCATTCCCCAACCAAAATGGAAAGCAAGATAGGAAAAACTTGGTATTAGGGATTAAAGTATTAAGAGTATAAAAAGAAATGGTATTTTTCAGTTAAATACACCAAAAAACTACCTTCTGATACTATACTCAAACATGTATTTACTTAATAAAACCAGAGTTAATATTTTCTTAGATCACCCAAACACTATGAGTGACAGGTATCTGGGCAGTGAGGTTAAGAGTATCTTGCAAACAGGAGATATATTCTAGGTTTACTGATTCCATGATAGACATTATCTCCTATGTTGGATTTTGAATAGAAAACATTTACAAAGAAATAATGTGCAACTTCATCACCATTCCCAAGGTTTTCTCTTTTATAACTAGACGACTGATTTAATCTTTGGAAGGCATAGCCAGTGCAAACTTTTTAAAAAGTATTCTGCTTGAGATTCAAGTAGGATTAGTTTTATGTCAAATCTACTCTTAGGAGGAAATGACCTTTAGAAAGATGACACAGTATAATTACTTATTACAGTTTCTTTGTGAGAAAAAGAATGATTTTGGTCTTTTCTGAAATATGCAAATAAATGTACAATCTAAACTATAAATAAATCATAAAACTGGATGTGTTTTTCAAATTGAAAACTTTAACCAAAAAGTTCACACAACTTTTAAAGGATTTGCTAGCTCATAAAATGTCAAGCCTATTGTATCAAACATGAAAACTTCTGCATTTCTATGTTAAAAATCTAGTCAAGTAATTAAGAACACTCATGGTATTCTATACCGCCATAGAAAAAATAAAGTTTGGATGTTGTGATGGTTAGGCTAATGTGTCAACTTGGCCAGGTAGTTGTACCCAGTTGTTTGGTCAAGCAAGCACTGGGCTAACTGTAATACAAGGACATTTATGGCTTTAGTCATCAGTGAGTTTACTGCATAGATGGCTGATTACATCTGCATCAACCAGGGAGATTGCCATAGGCAATGAGTGACACTTTATCCAATTAGTTGAATGCCTTAAAAGGGGAAGTGATTTCAGCATTCAGAGAGAACTTACCAGCTCATCTTTGGGCAGCCAACGTCTCCCAGAAACTCATCGAGGACCCTCATTAGACTTTCATCGGAGCCCCTGGTTTGCAGCCTGCCTGCGGAACTTGGATTTGTGTACCCCCATGGTCATGTGAGAGACTCTTATAAAGTTTCATACTATTTACAGATATCTCCTGTTGATTCTGTTTCCCTAGAGAACCCTGACCAATACATATGTGTTTGCTGGTACTCTCAAAAATATTCAGAAGCTTATAAATAGAACTAAGACTAAGAATCATACTTTCAGGATTAAAGGACATTAGGGAGTTGCTAGGGGGAAAGTTAGCAGCAGCAGATAGCTCTTGTTCTAGAACATGGGATGGAATTTCTAGTCTTGATTTCATTTCCACAAGGTTAGGAATTAAGCTGGGGAGTTGAGAGAGGGAGGAGGTAGAAAGACTGAATGTATAAAATCACAAATTTAAGAAAATGACACAGGAACCTACATACGAGCATCACTGTTATCTAGTGCTATGTGCACAACTTGGTCACATATTAACATAGCCTTTCAAAGACCTCCAGGTCCCTATGCAGTGACTCTAGAAAATTTAATGTGTTATCTAGATGTAGCCCATAAAATTTATTTAAAAATCTGGAATATATTGGCATTTAAATCCTCTACATCTTTGTCTGTGGAAGGTAACAGAGCTCTACCTAGTTTATAGCTTGAATGATTGAACTATTTAAACTAATGAATTATAGTCAGCAAAAGTCAAATTTTAATCCTTGTACCAAAAATTTCTGGTGAGCCTAGATAACACTTTAACTTATATTATGCAGTATATTCTATTCTATGAAAAAATCAATTTATTTAATCTGTAACTTGCACTTTAGGATTAGAAAAAGCAAATACTGAGGCTAAATGGGACAAAAATCTTAAAGGTAGATCAGTTAAGCATGTGAGTTAACATATCACCTGATTTTATTCTGGCTGCCTCTAATTCAACAAGTCGATTTATATAAACTTATTTTTTCTACTGAAAAAAAAAGTAATTCCTGTTTGATATTTGTTTTTCAGTGAAATTGTGATGTTCAAATGAATTTTAAAGAACATGAAAGAAAACTTAGATAAGGTCTATATGAATTCTGAAACAGATATTAATGCCAAAGATATATGATCAAGATTTGATTCTTTGTATTCAATCTTTTCAGTAAAAACTATAATTATGCTAGTTTAAGACAAATAATTCATTGAAATGAAAGTATTACATCCTTAGGAAATTTGATAGATTTCTCTATCTTTTTAAATTGATATACTCTTTGGCTTCATTTTCTCAGGTTCATAAAGTTCTTTCAAAATAATTCTTATTTTTTTTCAAATGGTAAATACTATACCTTGTATTAAAAAAAAGTATTATCTTGGGAGTGAAATGTACTTAGAGATGGCAAACAGAGTCATTCCAACTGATACATGCAGAATTTTTAAAAAGTGTTTTTTTCATCCTAATATATGGAAGAACATTAAGATACCATACACAAAGCATAGCTATTTGTGTAGTTATGCATTTATTATATATCAAATGTAAACTGATATTCCTTAATAGAAGTATACAGATTTTCAATTTATCCTCACCAGGAACTATGTGGAAACAAGTCACAGTTGATATGTCAATTTCAGCCCTTCCTTGACATATCAAACCCTGAAAGAACATATCATTATCAGAATTTCAGAACTCAACTTAGACTGTCTAAATTTAACATTAATTTAAGGTATCTTTTTGTACTTACGTTTAAAACAATCTCATTCATATGCTGGTAAAACAGCCCCCAATTTAGACAGTTGAAATAGTACATACTTAAAAACATTTAGATGTTCATTTTTTATGATGAAAGGGGGGAAAACAGAGGGAGTTAGCAACTATAATATCAATGGCTGGTAGTCATGGTCATGTTCATTCTCTGGACCTCATTAGACTAGAGAAAAATGGTAGACTTCCAAGCCTTCATAGAACCTACTAGTTTAGAGGGATTATGAATACTACATGACACAGTATCAATTTTGGACAACCAAAACACGTAAATGATTCCCAGAAAGCAAAACATATCCACTATACTATTTATAACTGCTTATCTCAAAGTCTTAAGAAATGTTTAAGACTCTGACTTTGCAGTGATTAAATTGTTACAATCTACTGCTAGAAAAGAGAGCTAAAAAAAGAAAAAAAACTAATGAAAAGAGAAGTAAAGACAAAATCCAACCCAAGTAAAAAGCAAAACAAAACAAAACAAAACATTATCTTCTCTTGAGGAAGAATACATGGTTGGAATAGAGAATCTATATAATCGGTGCCAAGTTACTGCAAACTAAAAATTAGAATCAATGAAATTACCCAAGAAATAACTGAATAATTATATAATACATGATAAACTTTATCATATGAGCACAATCACAAATTGATTAAACAATATTAGTAGAGGAGTTAAGAAAAGTGACGTAAAACAATTATTTGTAGTATTCCTTTTCTTGATTTAATTTAGCATCTTTCAGCAACTATGCTCAGTATGTTGATAATAGCTTTGTAACTTTTAAAAATCTATTACATGTATATGTAAATGAACAATATATTCCTTAAATTTTTTAAATTATGTACTCAAAATAATACCCAATGGAGTCAAATTATTTTTTGAAGCTTCTTTAATTATATTTACCTATTTGCTAAATCTTCCTTGATGATACTAACTATACAAAAACCTCATATGTACAAAATAAGAATTTTATACTGCAGTATACATTTTATTCTTTTAAATAACAATGCCTATATGTTTTATTTTAAATAATTTCAGATAATTGAGGCAGGGACTTAGAAGAAAAAAATTCATTCAACTCACATTACATATTAATAAAGTCAATTCTGACCTATAATGTTGATTAAAAATTAAACTAATAGAAGAAAATTAGTACTTGAGAAATCATAAAAGAAACAAAAATAAAGAAATCCTAATTAAATATATTTTGATGGTATGCATTCTCATGTAGATATATTTATACATATTCCAGAGTAAACTTGATGGTCTCTATTTTTCCACTATCATGCTATAATTTATCAAAACAAAATCCACAACGGGGCTGTCATATTTAAGTTATAAATATTCATTACCAGAGAATGAAATGCCAGAAAAAGGATAGTGCATCTCTACACCATACAAAGCTTTGCATAAATACAAACCCTGATAAAAAGAAAGCAGCATGCCAGAGATCTCTGTAGACAGCACCAACGCTGTAGGAAGTACTTGTACCGTGGCTCTGAACTGCTCCCTCTTGTGTGTTATCTGTGGTACTAGAACCATCTCCTTCTCTATGTACTTCCGAATGGGCTGCTTTTCTTAATTTCCTTCATCAGAAGAGATTAAGAGTGGCAGGTAACTTTAAAATTATAGTAACTACTTTCTTTGTAGTATGTTCAAAATTTTGGTAAACACAGGAAATTTAACATATAATACAATTCAGGTTTACTAGATAAAATGCAATACAAATATCATGGTGCCTATTCAAGACCAAATGTTAAAGTATTGCTTCTTGCTCTTTCTGATAGGTCAGTGGACATTAGGTTGTAAGGATCGCATTGAACAGCTATTTACAAAAGCATCTCTTCCCTATTTGAGTATCACTTATCTGCAGATGAAGAAAGAAGAAAATTTAGATTAGAATTTTAATCTAACAAATCAGCAAGGCTATTTATCTAAAGTAGCTATTATCTTTTAAACATTTTAAGGTGGGTTTAAGTGCCAAAATCTCAACACTCAAAAACTGCAAATGATGTAATCCCTTGGCAACAATATTCAAAAGAGAAATTGCTCCAAAAGATCCTTGAAATGGAACTACATTGTGCTGAGTGGTCAGTGAGACTTACTATATTTTCTTATTCAAAGGGCAATATTAAACAGCTTCAAATAGCCTTTAATAAATAGGGATTAGTTGAAATTTCTTCTTGTCTCTTGTTTTTTTCAAAGTGTCTTAGAAATCCAAGACTTCATAAGTAGTTGGAATTAGTGTCAATTCCAACCAAAATATATTCCCCACATAGTTATTAGGTAACTAGAAATAGGCTTCAAGTAAAACAAAACAAAGCAAAACAACCCCCTCCCCCAACCTAAACCAAACAGGCATGTGTTCTCAAAATGACCTTGAAGCAAACAGAAACAAAATCGTTTGGCTGAAGCTTGATGCTTTACTTTGAAAGAGAAACTTTACAAGATAATATTTTATTCAATGAAGGTAAGAGTAGTCAAGAACAATTTTGGATTTCAAGTACAGAAATCTACAGAAAGATATTCTTAAACAGACAGTACCTTCTTCTTTTGCCCCCTGTACTTAGAGGAGGTTTGGGTGTTCTTGTGGAAACAATTTGACAATGCACAGTTCCAAGGAGCAGCATCAGCCATATTGGCCCAATTACTTCTGTCAGAGGTATGCTATGTGGGCTAGAAGTGGAACAGAATAATACAATTGCGGCAACTACAAAAAGGGAAAGAAAATATGTTTCATTATAGATCAGATATGTTTAATTACAGATCAGATAAGAACAAAATTGTTCTTACATTGCATCTTGCCAGACTATTTTTCTACGTTTAAATGAGTTTAAAGTATTACTCCAGACAAGATCTTTCAAACTACTGATAATATCAAACATAATTTCTAAAGTACACACCTCAACACTGTAATCACAGATGCATATGAATTTAAGGCATCCACGATAAGATCACAGACAATCAAAAGAAAAACACTAACCACTAAAACACTTATTTGTTTTACAAATAAGGAGGTCTTACGATAAGGGTATAATAAGGCTACAAGGAGCTATAAAGGTTATAATAGAACTCTAGCTACTTAAAATTAATAACATAGGGCCCGGCTAGATAGCTCAGTGGATAAGAGCGTGCTGGGGTACCACATGGGAGGCCCCGGGTTCGGTTCCCGGGGACCTCTCCGAGCGGGCAGATGGCCTTGAGAAAGGCAAGCCGCCGTGGGCAGGGCAGAGCCGCCATGGGCAAGGCAAAAAGCCGCCACGGGCAGGGCGGAGCCCCCACGGGCATGGCAAAGTCACCCGTGAAAAGCGGAGCTGCCGCCTGCGAACCGCGGAAGCCGGGCAGCCCGCAAAAAACATGGAGGACTGCTGCCCACAAAACATGGAGCGGAGCCGCCCGTGAAAATGGAATGGAGCCACCCTCGAATGGAGTAAGCTGCCACCGCGGAGGGCTGACTCGGCGCGTCGCCGCAAAGATGGGGGGAGACAAGAAGCAGACATAGAGAAACACAGAAGAATGGACACACAGCAAGAGCAAGCAGAAAGGGGGGGGGGATATGTAATAAATTAAAAAAAATTAATAACATAAATTTATTTGGCATAATTCCCAGGGAAAACATGAAGCACACATCAGTGTTTACAATTACTATATAAGGAAAATCTTGTTTTTGTCCGCTCAGTATCCCTTAGAGTTTCTGGACATAAACTTTCTTTACCTTTTGGAAGCTGCCTACTTTATCTGTCTTATCACTCTCATCTCATGTAATCTAGTCTTGCCATGGCCTTAATAACTGTGGACAGAATGTGTAATAAAAAGCATGGGCATGTGACCTAAGCAGGGCCAATCAGAGAGTACTACAGGGATTAATATGGATGCTTAAAGAAGGCCTTTCTCCTAGATCACAGCTAAGGACTATGGAAACACGAAGTTGCCAGGGACCACATCAGCTACCACCTAGAAAACACCTACCTAAATATGTAACCAGCATAAAGAAAGCTGAGTGAACAGCATAAAAAGTGAAGACATAATCTGAACCTCTAGGTTCAGTCACAACTGACTCCAGGGCCCAGTACTACCTAATTCTGTTTTGGAACAACTAGAGAATTTGAATGCTAGGAGATTTTTGTTCATTTTTTGGTTGTTGTTGTTACATATCCCCCCCTTTCTGCTCGTTCTTGCTGTGTTCATTTTCGCGTTCTTCCGTGTCTACTTTGTCTCCTCCCGTTGCAGCAATGCGCCGAGTCATCTCACTGCGCAGGCGGCTTGCCCCGTTCGTGGGCGGCTCTGCTCTGCTCACGGGCAGCTCTGCTCTGTTCGCGGGCAACTTGCCCTGCCCGTGGTGGCTTTTTGCCCTGCCCACGGCGGCTTGCCCTCTCAAGGCGGTCTGCCTGCTCGGAGAGGTCCCGGGAACCGAACCTGGGGCCTCCCATGTGGTGAACCGACGCCCTATCCACTGGGCTACAGCTGGCCCCCTGTTCATTTTGTTAGGTATGATAATTGTAATGAGATTATGTAGTGTACATATTTTGAAGAGCTGCATACTGGTATAATTAGGGGTTAAATATCATGCTGCATATAATATACTTTAACAAAGTGGAGTAAGTAAATATACCAAAGTATTACTAACTTTTAAATCAAAGAAATAACTATATGGGTGTTTAGGGTGACCACACAATTTATCATCTAAACCAGGACACTTTTTGAGAGTAAAAGAGGAGCACAGCATAAAGAAGTAACAGCACAGCATAAATAATTTGGACAGTCCCAGCCAAATTGGGACGTATGGTCACCCTGTTTATTGTGCTATTCTACGAAACAGTAAAACAACAATAACAAAAAACCCGTTATGTAAAAGCCAGTTTGCATTTGGTTTCAGCCGCCTGCAACTGAAAAAGTCCTGGTCTAGTATACCAAGATTTAAGCTTAAAACACCACTAAATCACCTAATTGGTTTTAAGAGTACGATAAAAAACAAATCTCCTGAGTAATAAAATAAGGTCCTTTAAAAAGAAAAAAGGAGATGAAATAAAAAACAACAACAAAATAGTTATCTTTATCAATTACCCTAGAATTTAAATCAAATTCTCTAATTCTCTAACAGACTCTGGAGTTTTGAAAAGTATAGGTTTTTTGTTGTTGTTTTTAATATGAACTCTGTGATCTTTATCACGTTTCCTAACTTTGAGCCTTGGTTTATTCTTCTGTACAATAAAACATTATATAGGTACTATGGGTTGTAAATGAGGTAAAATGCTTTGAACAGTTTATAGTAAATGTGGACTCAACATTAGTAAATGACGACCTGAAATCTTGCTCCGGGAACCCCTAGTTAAGAATCCCTGACCTAGAGAATGGTGCTAGAGATTTTTCTGCTAGAGATTACTGACATAGCCCAAGCACATTAAGATGTTATTTTGTGGGCACATGTGATCCACGGCAGGTTGTTACATACTTGCCAAGCAGAATGCTAGGGGTATCAGGAATATAAAATATGTAAAGTTAAATTTTTAGGCCTGAAAATCTTAAGATTTAGTGGCAGGTGTCAGACATTGGGGGAAAAAAGACAAATAGGACAGTCTCTGATCCCTGTCTTACTTTAGTTTAGACGCAGGGATTCTTAACAAGGGGTCTGTGAGTTTGAACTGAAATGCAAAAAAAACATTATTCTTGTGGGGACATTTTGGTGTGATATATTTATTAAATAATACACAGTATAGTGTGGACTTAGTAAGGGGTCTGTGGTTTTCACCTGACTGGCAAAGTGGTCCGTGGAACAAAAAAAGTTAAAATTCCCTGGTTTAGAGGAAAAGGTAGTCAAACAAAGAAACAAAATTCTCTGTGGTAAGAGCTACGATATAAAAGACATTGGAAATACATGCAATTAAATTGGGGGATTGTGAAACGATTAAAGAACAAGTAGAAGTTGGCCATGTAAATAAGAGGGAAAAGGGAACTGCATGTCCAAAGGCAAATAGGCAAAAAAGCATGGAATGTGTAGAACACAGTAAAGACCTAGTTTATTCTGGCTAAAGTAGGGGGAAAGGGGAGAGAGCTCTGTATCCCTTGATTGAAAACTTGGCTTTTTTATTTGGAAGGTAATGATACCTAGTGAAGAAATTTGGACCCTAAGTGATCGTTTTGGATTTGTAATTTAAAAAGCAAGTGGGGGAGCGGATGTGGCTCAAGCAGTTGAGCACCTGGGTTCAGTTCCTAGTGCCTCAAAACAAACAAACAAACAAACAAACAAACAAAAAAATAACAAGTAAACAAATGAAAAAACCAAGTCAGGTGAGCTGATGTGGCTCAGTGGTTGAATGCCAGCTTTCTACACACAAGGTCCTGGGTTCAATCCCAGGGCCCAGTACTAAGAAGAAGAAGAAAAAAAAAAGTGGGGCCCCAATACAATCAAGATGATGGAGTAAGAAACTTCAGGGCTCTGTCCCCCAAAGTTTTGAATGACCAGGAAGAACAAGCAGGAAAACCTTTCTCAAAAGCACTAGAAAACAGTTAAATTATTGCAGTGCCAAATTATCTTAAAAGTGGTAGGATCTTATGATGCCCTGGCTGGCTACTGCCCCATACCCTCATTGGCTTAGCACAGAGTCAGCCCATGCTCCAAGTGTGGTTTTTTGGTCCCACTTCTGGAGGGAGCAGAATGACCCTCATGCACATACTAGAAGCAATTATGTCTGGCTCAATCTGTCTCGTGCCAGCCTGAGGACTGATGTAGGACACTTGATATGGGCTCACCATCCCAGAACTGGCTCTGCAAGTAGAAGATGGCTCACGGAACTCTCCTTCAGAATACTGTGTCAGAACACAACAATCCAGTCATGCTGCCTAGGGCCAGGGATTTCTGGCATAGGATATACAATGCAGTGCCCAGGACCATGAGGGAACCGTTTCCTAGGGAAGAAGGGGCATTCAGAACCATGTAAATGGGGGAATTCCTAGGGCTACCCACATATGCCCAAGATAAGACAAAAGTGCAGAAAGGATCAGGGAGGCCCCTATACTTTGGCCTGAAACTATTCTCTAAACTGATTATATGGA
>PVKH010032720.1:0-12122 GCA_004027955.1 Chaetophractus vellerosus | reverse complement strand
CATTTTGCAAACAAGTTTTGATGTGTTTCCTTAATTAATTCCAATGTAATTAAAAGAAATAGTCTGGAAAAATCAGTTTTGAGGTATATTTATTATTATAATTCACCCAGTGAAAACCTATTATGAACCAATATTTGGATGTAACTTTTCTGATCCTTGCTTTCTCTGCCCATTCATTTCACTTTTCATAAAGCACAGTTAATGTCTGTCTATTCCATACATATATTTTAAGAATGCTATATCCATGTCCATAAAATATAACTGTGAGTGAAGTACTTCGAACCCTTCATAACACATATGCATAAAGAACTGTTTTGAAGCTATTTTCTAGTAAATATTTTGAAAATTTATTCTAACAAAGAAGCAGTAGAAGAATAATAATTAGATTCAACTTTTGATTTATTTATAATTACTATGCTTATCAAGTAAAACGAAAAATTTAGACATTGAGAATATAAGCATTTACTTTAACATTCTAAATTCTACATTAGAATAGACTGTTATGTAAAAGAGGTATTTATTGCCATTTTCTCTGTTTTACCCATGCTACATAAGAAGTATGTCCCACACTTGTAGACATTTTATGGGATTTTGGGCACATTTTGTGCTATTAGTGATTATGAAAAGTTGGACCACAGATTGTGCTGGTCTGTGATGAATACTTTATGCTCCCATCAATATGGGAGAGATAAGAACACTACAGTGAGTTTAACTTATAGTTAAATTTATTTAAGTTATAAAACTGTCCATTATTCTGAAATTATGGCCTTCCTATTCTTGAGAATAGTAAAATATCCTTTCCTTTATAAATGATTGATGATAGCACATGCTAGTTGTTTTCTTTAATGTCTTCTCATGACAAAATTAAATTTGGCATTCTGGGTGAGTCTGTCCAGCTTAACTTTGGAAATTTTACTAGACGGTAGAACCTAGAAGTTTTAGAGCATGCTATCTATATGAGCAGCTCTATATCTAGACTAAAAGGCACTGCCACTTCCCCTCCCTTGTTTCTATTTCCATATGAACCATCCAAAGACAGGATTATACTGATGAAAAACAGATGACACATATACTTACGCTTTTAGTCTGGGGAGTCTTTTTTTTTTTTGGTAGAAAATCTCATTAATGCTTTGGAATCATTTGCCTTTACAAATACAGGTTTTAAAAAGGAAATGCTTATGGGTGCTGTGGATTGTGCTTATGAATCATTGCAAAGCATTTTTAGTTTCCATCTGTGTCATCGTTTTGTTAAATTTCAAGCTTTGTACATCCTTATATTTTATATTCTTTAAAAGGAATCATGGTATGATACTATAAAACTGTACTCACTAAAAAATTTAAGCCTCCCTTTAATTTTTATTTAAATGATTACTTTAAAACCTTTTCTACTCTCATTAAAAATGGTTTTCATAATTATACTTGGAAAAAATGAAACACTGCTATACTGCCGCATTTTGCCTTTTAAATCTTTGGTGCTTTATTTTCTCATTTTTCTACTTTTAAGAGCTAGATGAGCAGAAGAACAAATTTTTAAAAAGAAAGCCTTTTACAAAAAAATTTAGAAATTTGCTTTTCATTTGATTCAACTCTGATGTGTATCTGGGAACTAGAGTAGGCATTGCAATTCCTGAAGCTTTAGAAAATGAATATATGACTTATCCAAGCTTCCACATTCTTGTTCCTGATAACCTCTCTGGCCTTTCACTGTTTATTCATGTACGTTCCTATTACTGCATAAATGGGCAGGGAAGAGATGAAACTTACCTAATGTTTTCACACTGGCAGGGATATACCACAGTTTATGGCTAAGAAAATTTGTATCAACTCTGGATTTAGTTTATCCATTATGTTCCTAGATCTTTATTTATTGGGTAATTGAGAGTATCCTTCATAATAAAAACAAAATAGAGAAATATATATGTTTAATTATGACTATGTCTTAAGAACTTTACTGCATTCTCTGACTTAATCCTACAACAACCCTGTGAGATAGGTTCCTATTATTGGACTATTTTTACAGTTGAGGAAATTGAGGCTTGAGAAGTTCCCAGTGCTGCTGTTCATCCCTTTTATCCTTTTGTAGGCCTGAACCCTGGATACTAATATGCATAATTCCACCTTTTATTTTTAAGATTTGCAGATTTTCATACACTTTTGCATAAATCTTGAATTATTTGATACTCAAAACTGCATTGTGAGATATCCAGAAATTTTACCTATACAATAATATTTTAATAGTAACTTTTAAATTTTATGGCCAATTCGGTTAATTTTAAATTTCCTATATCAGATCCATTTTTCATCATTTTTAAAAAAATTTCTTATGACTCTCTCTCTCTTTTTTTTTTTTTTTTTAACATATCCCCCCCCCCCCTTTCTGCTTGTTCTTGCTGTGTTCATCCTTGCGTTCTTCTGTGTCTGCTTTGTCTCCCCCTGTTGCGGCGACGCGCCGAGTCAGCTCACCGGTGAGCGGCAGCCTTGCCCACTCACAGGCGGTTTGCCCCGCTGGCGGGCGACTCTGCTCTGCTCTCAGGCAGCTCCATTCTGCTTGTGGGCTACTTGCCCTGCCCGTGGCAGCTTTGCCCTGCCCGTGGCGGCTTTTTGCCCTGCCCACGGCGGCTCTGCCCTGCCCACGGCGGCTTGCCCCCTCAAGGCAGCCTGCCCCACTCGGAGAGGCCCCCGGGAACCAAACCCAGGGCCTCCCATGTGGTATACCGGTGTCCTATCCACTGGGCTACAGCTGGCCCCTCATCAGTCATTTTTAAAACATCTATCTCTCATCTGTTCTGTGCAAGGGGAATGAAAGATTATCATGCCAGACCCTGTTTTATGGAGTTTACACATGTGAAGCACTTAGGACAATGCTGGGCACATGGTCTACATTCAAGAAATATTAGCTGTTGTTGATAATGATAAAATAATAACTTGTTAGTAACCCTTTACATGTATTATCTCATGTAATCCTTATAACCATCCTATGAGAGAGCTTTCATTATAGGTACTTTTCACAAGTACACATAGCTGTTTCAAATTCAGTAAATGCTTATTGAGTAGCACTTTTTGCCGTTGTTAAATACCATGAAGAGTAAATAGGGTAGTAAGACACAGTCCTTATCCATGAAAGAGATAAGGTCCTAAATTACTATGACAGTCAGCGTTAATATAATGATAGTAAGAGAATTACAAACACAGAGCAGTGGAGGAGCAAACCATTGAGGCCAAGTCATGATAGTTAGACGGATGAGGAGGAGATGGGCCTTGGTGGGGGAAGGGGATTTTATCAGGTCAGAGAATAAACAATAGGGTGAACCAGATTCACATCAACTGGGACAAAGCACAGAAGGACAAAAGCACCGATTGTGTTTGTGGGGCAGTAAGCCATCCAGCTTAGCAGGAGTACCATAAGAGCATATTAAAAGTAGATAATTTTTATTGAAAAGTTTTATTTTTTTCTGTGCCAGGCACTGTGCCAAGCAGTTTTCATGAATTATTTAAATTAATCATCAGAATGCTTTAATACAGTTACTATAATTGTTCATGTATAATAGACAAGAGTACTGAGCACCCCCCACCCCACCTTGCCTTCCATTAAAATTGGCACCTGGTGGAGGCAGGTCTTGGATACAAGTAGTTGGACTCCAGAACCTGTATTCTTACCGATATTCTGTATAACCTGTCCTCCTTTCCCCTCCCCATGAGTGGAAAAAGAAACCTGGAAGATGGCTCCAGCCTTATAGCTACAGGCTTCAATGCCCCATATTAAATGTAGCAGAAACATTAAATGTAACAAATGAAAATGGAGTAGAGTTTATGAATATTTAAAGTACAATTGCCAGTTTGCAGAAGAGACCATTGGTTGTCCTGGTTTGATTAGGAAACATAAAGTCTCATATAGATGGAAGTGGTTTCCCCAAATATCCCCACAGCTTTTCTAGATGCTTATGAAAAATCCAGTGAAATAAAAATGTTTGTTGTGTTCTCAGTTTTTAAAAAAGTTATCCATTAAGTTACTGAAGCTGGAGTAAGGGGAGAGTGATCACATTTAAATAGATCTGCAATATGTATCTCAAGAGTGGGTTTAAGACAAGAAGCAATGTTTGCTTGATAGTGAATAGCACTGATGCTTTGATTAAGGACATAAATGAAGTTCTCTGCCAATTTAGCCCATTGATTGCCCCATTGCATTATTTTATCTTGAGGATAAATGAGTTCGACCAGCCACTTTGTTCTTAGATTCAGGTAGCTGGCATTGAAAAATGACCCACAGGGGAAACAGTCTTTCCAAGACCTATGTTCTATGCATGAGGGTTTGTCAGAACAATTGCCATTCCTGGAATTTTGATCTTCCCTTAAATTATGATATCAGATAACACAAGTTTAAAGTTTAGGTGGCTATCAGAATGCTTCCAGACAACTCATGGACCTGTATACACAGTTCTTCAAAAAGGAAATATATGTGACAATCATCAGGTAATTACTCTGCACTGGCCATCCATGTTCTTTTACCCAGCTGAAGCTGGATACCCTCTCACAGATATGTGAAGGGAATTTGGACTGAATGACCGATAAAGACTTTTCCAGTGATAAGATTCTGTGATTAACATGGCCAGTAGCAGTAGCATTTGGAAGACATTTGGCTGTGACAGGACTGTGGTTTGCAGTGATGGAATATAGCAAGACTAATGAGGTGCATGCAGAGAGGATTCCTTGGTTCACAATGTGAAAAGCAGAGCCATTACTGCAGACATTTCCATTTTCTTGATTTTAAAATTGTGAATTGCTTTTTAAATTCAGCTTTAGCCTTAAAATAAAAAGTTAAACTTAATACTTTCTTTACTATAATACTTAATCATTTTTAAACAAATAAATTTCATTGATACTTATTAAGCTTTACAATTCATCCAAAGTGTATAATCAATGGTATTTGGTATAATCACATAGTTGTGCATTCATCACTTCAATCATTATTAGAGCATTTTCTTTATTTCAATAATAATAATAAACAAAAAACAAACAAGAAAATTCTTTACCTCTCAATCTCTCTGTCAAATTTTAATTAAGGTTTGTACATTGTTTTTTTTAGACAATGCTGTTGCACACTTACTAGACTGTAGTATGTATAAACATAACTTTTATATCCACTAGGAAACCACAAAATTCATGTGACCCACTTTATTGTCAAGTTCACTTTATTGCAGTGGTCTGGAACTGAACCCACAATATCTCTGAAGCATGCCTGTAATATATTTTGGAGATCTTTCTATGTCAGTACAATAGAACACTTTTCCATTGTTTTTGCTCTATTACACATTCCATCATACCATAGTTTATTCCATCAGTTTTCCTATTGATGATCACTGGCAATAATTCCAGGCATTTTGAGTTACAAACAGTGTTGCAAGGAAGAGCCTCTTATACAACTGAAATTCATCTTGACATCAAGTCTAAATAAGGTACATTTATTATCAACTTAATACTCAATATACTTATTGTCCATGTATCTTTTTTTTTTTTTAACCAGGAGGTCCCGGAGATCGAACCCAGGTCCCTCCATATGGAGACGGACACCCAACCATTTGAGCACATCTGCCCTCCCCCCATATGTCTTTTTTTTAAAGCAACTGGATTTGTGCTAATAATACCCAATTAGGATAAACTTTGTAATTAGCAATTTTGGTTCTCAACACTAAATTGTTAAAGTCTCTTTGCCATCCTTTTGTAGGACAATGTAGAAATTTATCTTCAGGGAGTATTTAAGGGAGTTAATGTATATGAAGAACAAACCAAAGTGAATGTTGTCAATGTGAGTCATAAACGTTAAATAACTGTCCAAGGTTTTCACTTCCAGTAATAGCAAAGCAGCTTGTTACAGACCAGCCTCTTCCTGCTGAGAATAACCAGAAAAAAATGACCAAAATATTTTTGAAAATAAATTCTTTATTTAAAAATAAATATTAACTTTGACTATTTGCTGGGCAATAAAGCGTAAAGAAAAGATGGAAGCCAGAAAATATCTCTAGAGTGCTAAAAGAGAACTCCCACAACAAATTCTATACCCAGCAAAAATATTCTTCAAAAAAATTAAGCAACATGGATTTATAGTGGGAAAGATCAGAACAATGGTTGCCTGAGGCTGTTAATGGATGGATGGCAAAGGGGAATGAAGAAGCTTTTGAGGTGATGAAAGTTTCCTGTATTTTGATACTGGTGGCGGTTTGTCAAAACCCATTAAATTGTCTGCCTGAAATGGATGCTGTTTAGTGTTCAGCATATACATCAATAAAGTTGATTTAAGTACTCTTCTGGTCAAGATTAAATAAGAGGGCCTGGATTTGCTCTCCCATCTGAAACAACGTAGAAACTAGATGAAACAGGTGAAAGCATGGTTTTTGAGACATTGGGCATAAGGCAACAAAGGAGAGTGATCTCTGAGAGATAGGAAATGAATGAAGGGAGCCCTAAGATTGCATCAGCATTCTGCCAAGGACAGTTTCCAGGTTGCAGTGCAGGGAAGGGGCACCTAGGTGAAGTCCTGGTGTCTTCATGAGTTGAGGAGACTTGAGATGGGGTCCAGGAGACCAAGGAGGCTAGAGATTTTAGAACAGAGTATCAGAGAGGAAAGAGCGCTTTGCAGGTGAGGTTGGGAGTGGTGCATTTGTCAACGTCTGAAGACATTTTGGGTTGTCACAACCTGGGTGTGCTTCTGGCATCTAGTGGGTAGAAGGCTGCTGAACATCCTACAACACACAGGACAGCGCCCCACAACGAAGAAGTTTTAAAAATAAATCTGGTCCAAAATGTCAGTATTGCCGAGGTTGAGAAACTCTGCTCTAAATTAATTGTTGAGGGCCTCTGCATGTAAGCCCAGGGGACTCTCCTATGAATAAAATGCATGTGCTTTAGTGCATGGACATTTTAATATTAATGTTGGCCATTCCCCGCATTTTCCTACTCTTAGTTGAATTCCGGATTGGTGAAGTGAACTGTAGAACAGTCATTGCACAGAGACACAAATCTTTCTAGTACATCAGTCATATTATTTGTCTGATTTCCTGCCTTTATATTCTACACATGATTTTGTTTTTAATCAGCCATGTAACTATTTATTGAATTTTATAGGAGCTGAGTAAGTAATTTTAAGCACCATATCAATTATGGGTAAAAATTTTAGTTTCAAACTTCACTCGTGTGAGAATCTTTTCTGTGCACATGCATATTGCAGGACTTACTTGAAAATACTGTTAATGGAAGGGATTTTACATATCTAAAATTCTCTGGAAAGAAATATGAATAGTTGTCATTACTGAATGTTTAAGTTAAGCTTCTTTGTAATGTTGGAGTATAAAGAATATACAAAAAATACCATTAGACAAATCATGCTTTTAAGTAGTCTCTCCTACATAGACACAGCATGATTTGAGAATTAGCCATTATCGTTTTCTGAAATCAGTTGCATAAAATCTTCCTACTCCATCTTGTATATCAGAATTTCAAAATATGTGTATGCTTTGAGTTTGTGTGCATTTTCAAATATGTGAGTGTGCACATCCATTTATATCTAGTCTTATCCCTTTATTTGCATGTAAAATATTTTAGACTGGGGATTTGAAATATCATGCAACTAGATAGTGTCAGAACTGAGACTAATATCTGGGTTCTTCTGACTTCTATATTTGTTTTTCTGTTCTATATTAAATTATGATTTTCCCAATCTAATAAGGTAAAGAAAAAGTAGAACTTCCTACTAGTTCCACTGCTCTGCAGCTGCCCTGTCCAGTGCAAATGTGGCCACCGAGCAACTGAAATGTGGCTAGTCTGAACTGAGATGTGCTTTAAGAGAAAAATGCACAACAGATTTGGAGGACTTAGTATGAAAAAAATCAAAATATCTCAATAATTTTTATATTGATTGTAGGTTGAAATATTTTTGTTATATTGGGTTAAATAAAAATCACATGTATTGCATTTGTGGCTTGCTTTGCCTTCTGTTGGGCAGTGTTGCTCTAAAGACTTGATAAAAATTTGTGTATGTTCTAGACTTTTTTTGTGATTTTGGTTTATACATGGTGCCCTAATTGACATTCCCCTCAAAGTTGGATGGTTGCCTGTTGGATGTTTAAACTAGCTTTAGAGGAGGGAGTATTGGAAGGTATTATTTATCTTACCTCTATTCTGTTTATTTTCATAGCTTAGTTTTGGTAAGATTGTCTTTTGTGTGTGGGTGGGTGGGAGTTCTATTCTCTTTTTTGTTTGTTTTTATATTTTTTTTAATTTTCTGTTTTTTATTGTTTTTTTTTATTTTTGTTTTTTTGTTTGTTTGTTTGTTTTTCATTTTTATCTCTTTCTATTCTCTTTAGATGTGATTTAGTTTGGATTTTTCCAATGTATATAGATAAAATTATTGAGAAACAAAAGCAGTTATTTAACATACCTGTAGGTGTGCTACTTTACTGAGATCTATGTTGGTATTTGGTGAATAAGGAGTTGTGTTATTTCAGCCCTAAAACAAAGACCAAGAACAGTTATTTTTCCCTTGCCAAGGGCAAGTTATTTTCTTCTTGGATTCCCTAAAGAACTGGATGATGCCCGATCTGATTGGTAGAGAACAGGTCTCACGGGGACTCTGGTGGGGCCCTCCAGATCATGGTTGGACTCTTGTTAAGATAACCTCCCTGAGAAGCAAGCCATGTGTTAGAGGTGGGCACAAATAGGAGAATTTGAAAACAATCTCACCAAAGAAACCCTTTTCAGATTTTTTTGACAGTTATAAATGGTTGACTATTTTAAATTTCTAGATTGAATCAGATTATGTAAAAGAACATGAGAACTGAGATTTTCTTGTGGTCTGTGCCCTACCCCCTCGCCTCAGTGTCTCCGCGCCCGCCCCCCACCCTCCCACCCCCGTGACCTTCCTCTGACTGACACCAGGGAAGATGAGATGAAAATGCAGGACTTCTTAAGCACTCTCTGAGGCCTGGTTCTTCAAATCTGTTTCTATTAGTAAAGGGCTCTGACTTTCATCATCCATCTTTCCCAGAACCTCAGAGCTGTGTAAGTCAGATTGCAGTATCTGTTCCTTTGATTCTATGTTAAAGTGCCTGCTTTATGAGATACAGAACAATTTTATGTGCTGTTTGTTCCCAACCATGGGAATGCATATCACTCTTGGTGGGAGTTGAAAGACATTTTGCTTTGTTGAGATTCAAGACCTTCATTTCAAATACAGCCTTTGTCCTGGGGGACTGACCACCATCATTTTTTATAATATAAACATTGGTTGAGTACCCAAACTTTGCCATTGGTTTGTATGTAAGAACAGTTTATATGCAAGCATGGAATTATAGCCGTATTTTCAGATGACCCAGAGATCCAAATCAAAATTCTAAACTGCAAATAAGCCTGATCTGTTCCCCGGATGGCTTTTGATGTCATCATAACACTATTTTGAACATTACACACAAATATGTTTGTATATCTCAAAGAAAAAAAATTACTGTTTAAAAGAGACCATAACAATCTAACCTCCCCACATACTGTAGTTTTAGCTCCATTTACATTTGCTCTTTTTTCTTGAAATACTCCTTCTCACATTTATATAACTCCTCCTTAGCAACTTCTCATACTCTGGCAGGGAACATGGTTGCTAACTAAGGATTCTAAGAGCTTCAGTTCAGAGAATACCACCTACTTTGTTTAATTGGAGAAGAAATCAAGGATGCAGTCATATTGTCACCTTAGAGGATAGAGCAGGTGACATTTGGCACAGTTTCAAACCAGAGGACATTTGGCATTCTAACAGATTTCCTAATCCTCTTAAAGGACTGTTCCTTTCAGAACCAGCAAAGCCAGTTTGTTCTCCTATCTGCAGGTGAAGTTCACTATAGGACACTAGAAATCAGTCTACAGAAGGGGGCATTGTCTTGTCCTTGGACTCTGCTTCTCTAGTGGGTTTTGTGAAGTTACTTATCTTACTTCCCCAGTGCACTCTTTATATATATAAATGTATCCCTTTAATGTTGCGTAAGGAAATCTGAAGCCTTTATGTAAGTTGTAAAGATCATCCACAATACAGTTTCACCGTGATGCTTTCTGCTGAACAGGGTGACTTTTGTTTCACATTGTTCCATGTGAAGCCTGGTCGGGGAGGCACAGTGCCAGACAGCAAAAAACACAAAGCTCCTTCCTCTCTCCAGATGGCTTTATCGCTTTGATGGCTCTCCCTAAAGGGAGTCAGTAAGATAACTGATGGTCAGTTCTGAAATCTGGCTGCATTAAAGGCTTCTTTTCTTATAGACATAGAGCCTCTCAGTACTTTTTTCTTTGTTGGGACATGATAAGGTACTAAGCTCAATTTTTAAAGCCAAGATGAAATCTCTACCTGTGGGAGTTCCCCTCAAAGCATTAACCACATTCAGGCATTAACCAGGCCAACTGAGAATGGGGTTAAATGTTAGCATTGGGAAGTCATTTTTATGCTAATTTTTTGTTTTGTTTTTCCTAAGTGTGGTAAACAAAAGTGAATTAAGTCCCAAATGTGTTTCTGTTAATAATTAAAATGAAGTAGACCCTATATTTTTGTGTAACATTTATGTAATCTAATTATCTTTTTAAAAGTTTGAAAAATATTAAAAATAGTGACTTAGACCAGAAAAAAAAATAAAATAACATGAAATAGAAACAATATAAGGCTGTATGCTATTTTAAAAATATTCCAATAGAGGTATATCTGTGATTTGCCTGTTTCAGACTTGGAATTTCACCTTCTATCTTGGGCGTAGGTAGAGTTGATTCTAAGCTATTATAGGAGAACTCTCAGGGAGCTGTCACGTCTGTGGATCATGTAAAGGTTGTTGAGCTTCAGCTAGGCAGGCTGTAGTGGAAGAAGGTAGAAGGCAAGCAAGGCTCTCTTCCCCTTGATGTGTTTTCTGTGTTATCACTCTTGTGAAGCATGTGGTTTGGAAAGCTGAGAAAGGTGGTTCAGGTGCAGAGTCCCTTATATAAAATGGAAGGGGCCGGATGTGTCCCAGAATTCAGAAATTTTCAGATTTTAGAAATGTAATAAAGCACCTATACCATTTAGTAATATTCCCAGTGGGATCTGGGCAGCATCCCACAATCAAATACATTAATATTTCTGCAGCAAAAAATATGAATATTCACATGAAGAGGAATGAATAAAAAGTGTTAATGTCAGCCTCATATCAGGTTTTGCTGCCAAATATGTTTGCTTAACGTTTAGTTTTCACTTTTCAAATTCAGAATTGCAAATAAGGGATCATGGGCACGTGTTTGCAGTGATAGAAATACAGCAAGAGCAAGCCTTGTTTGAGTGCTGGAGATATTTAATAGCGCAAATCACAGGACTGACAATCAGTGATCTTGTGTCTCTCCCTACTGGGCTAATTACTTTCTTTTCCATGCTCTGGCCTTCTCTTTGCTTATCTGTCAAACTGGGGTAATATCTGCCTCATGGGCTGTGGTGAGGATAAGGGCTAATGTGTGTTAGACACTGAACACAGCAATTGGCATATAGTAGGGATTCAATACATGGTCGCTGTTGATATTCAGCTTCTTCTCATTCCTCTTTCCTTTTATTAGATGAAAATTTACTGATGCAATGGCTGTAGTGTTACTCTGGAAATATAATTATGTGATATGGATTGCCTTGATTTCACTGAAGAATTAAAATTTGAAATTTTTTAATTGAAAACTCTTCTTGTTAAATTACTAGTACCACTTTAAAATTTGTTTGCAGAATAGCTAGGCTTTTTGATGAGGAATAAATGTTTTGATTAATGTGATATGATATTTAAATCTCCTGAATGCTTCCTTTTCACTATATCTAAGGAAAGGAATACATGATTTGCCATTACAAAGCCCCTTTTAAAGTATCTATCCAGGCATCTATCTTTTAGATAATTATTATTTGAAAAAGAAGTTTCTGTAACTATATTGTTGATGATGCCAATACTCTGACAAAGGTAAACTGAGGTTTATAATTTGATACATTGAAGAAATGGCATTGAGAGATAAGTCTTTTCCATCCCCCCCCCCCTCCAAATGCAAGCATATTAATGGACTTTTTAGTGAAAAAAAATTTCTCTTAAAATATCTTTTTTAAA
>PVKH010032719.1:0-12125 GCA_004027955.1 Chaetophractus vellerosus | reverse complement strand
AAAAAAAAAAAAAAGACTTTTGACAAAGGCACCAAGTCTACTCAACTGGGACAGAATAGTCTTTTCAAAAAATGGTGTGGAAATACCTATCTTACACCATATACAAAAAATGTAGGAGCACCCCTATCTTACACCATATACAAAAATTAACTCAAATTAATTGAAGACCAAAATATAAGAATCAAAGACTACAAATCTTCTAGAAGAAAATGTAGGGAAATATCTTCAGGACGTTGTGTTAGGCAATGGTTTTTTAGACTTGACACCCAAAGCACAAGCAATGAAAGAAGAAAATAGATAAATGGACCTCCTCAAAATTAAAAACTTTTGCACATCAAAAGACTTTGTCTTGAAAGTGAAAAGACAACCTACTCAATGGGAGAAAATATTTGGAAACTACATATCTGATAACAATTTAATATCCAGAATATAAAAGGAAAGTCTACATTTTGACAAAAAAAAAAAAAGACAAACAACCCAATTGAAAAATTGGCAAAAAACTTGAATAGGCATTTCTCCAAAGAAGATTTACAAATGACTGAAAAGCACATGGAAAGATACTCAGCATTACTACCTATTAGGGAAATGGAAATCAAAACCACAATCAGATATCATTTCACACCCATTAAAATAATTACTATTAAAAAAAACAGAATACTACAGGTGTTGGAGAGGATGCAGAGAGATAGGAATACTGATTCACTGTTTGTGGGGATGTAAAATGGTACAGCTGCTCAGGAGAAGAGTTTGGTAGTTCCTCGGGATTACTATGTGACCCAGCAATCCTGCAACTAGGTAAATACCCAGGAGAATTGAAAGCAGAGAGGCAAACAGATATTTGTACACTAATGTTCACAGTGGTGTTATTCACAATTGCCAGTAGATGGAAACAATCCAAATGTTCATCCACCAGTGAATGGATAAACAAAATGTTGTATATACACACAGTGGAATATTATTCAGCTGTAAAAAGAATGAAGTCCTGATGTATGCAGCACATTGGTTGAACCTTGAGGACATTATGCTGAGTGAAATAAGCCAAACACAAAAGGACAAATAGTGTATAATCTCACTGACATGAACTAAATATAATAAGCAAATTTATAGAGATAGAATTTTAAATAAAGGTTGCCAGGTGATAGATGGGGTTAGAAAATGGGGAGTTGATGCTTAATTTGACAGAAGTTCTATTGAGGTTGATTGAAAAGTTTTGGAAATGGATGGTGGTGATGGAAGCATATCATTGTGAGTATAATTAAACTACTGAGTTATATAAGTGAGTATGGTTAAAAGTAAAACTTCAGCTCATTTATGTTTCTAGAATAAAAATTAAAATATAAACATAGGAATATAAGACACAGTGAACTCTAGTGTAAATGATGGACTATAGTTAATATAAAAATAAGTGTAAGAGTACTCTTGCATGAATTATAACAAACGTGTGGCACTAACATAAGGTGTTACTACTAGGATGGTATGGGGAAAACTACATCTAATATAAACTATGGATTACAGTTAATAGAATTATTTTAATATTCTTTCAGAAATTGTAACAAAGGTAATGACTGTTAAAAAATGGTACAATTACAACAAAGTGCTATCATCAATTGTAACAAATTTTGCACACCAATGCAAGGTGTTGGTGGTGGGTTAGTGTATGGGAATCCTGTATTACATGCATGATTTGACTGTAAACCCACAAATTCTCTAATAAAAATTGAATTAAACAGTTACAATGGACAAAGATGTTCATTATATACCGATAAATAGGTCAGGTCAATAAGAAGATGATGATGGCCCATGCCCATCCCAAGGAACAGAGAGTGTCTGCAACTGCAAGCAAGATAGTTCCATCCATTGCCCCATAGGATCTAAGCTCCCACTCAGTTAGAAGCAGAGTGGGCATTACCACCCCAGAATCCTCAAGATTGGGGAATGAACAATGGACTGAAGTAGACTTTATTATTCTATTATAGACTTATTATTCTAGCAGTGGAAGAACTCTTATCATTGATATAAAGGCAGTGGCCACCAGAGGTTCTGAGGGATGGGAGAGGGAAGAATAGGTATAATATGGGGGCATTTATGGGACTTTGGGGTTGTCCTGCATGACATTGCAGTGATGGATACAGGCCATTGTATATTTTGTCATAACCTACAAAATTGTGTGGGACAGAGTATAAACTATATGGTAAACTGTAGTCCATGGTTAGTAGCAATGCTTCAATATGTGTTCATCAATTGTAGCAAATGTACCACACTAATGAAGTCGTTAATGTGGGAAAGTGTGGGAGGAGGAGGGAGTGGAGGATACAGAAATGCCTTATATTTTATATGTAATATTTATGTAATCTAAAGCTTCTTTAAAAATATTTTAAAAATAAGCAGGAAGATGTAACAATCATAAATACATATGCACCTAATAGCAGAACCCAAATACATGAGGCAAATACTGACATAATTGAAGGGAGAAATTGACAGTCTCATATTAATAGTATGAGATTTTAATTCACCACTTTCAATTCAGAAGATCAATAAGTAAAAAGAAAGCTTGAATGATACGCTAAAGCAAGTAGACCTAACAGATAGGTATACAACACTTCATCCAATAACAGCTGAATAAAACTTCTTCTCACATGCACATAGATCATTCTCTAGGATAGACCATATGTTAGGTCACAAAAGAAGTGTCAATAAATTCAAAAATATTGAAATCATACAACATGTCATCTGCAGCCACAATGGAATGAAGCTGAAAATCAATAACAGAGGGAAAAAAGGAAAATTCACAAATATGTGGAAATCAAACAACATAATCTGAAACAAACAATGGATTAAAGAGGAAATCAAAAGGGAAATTATGAAATATCTCAAACGGAATGAAATGGAAAATACAACATACAAAAATTTAAAAGATGCAGCAAATGCAGTGGTGAGAAGCAAATTTATAGCTCCAAATGTTAATATTAAAAAGAAGAAAGGGTTCAAACCAGAGACCCAACCTCAATTCTGGAAGAAGCAGAATTTTTTTTTTAATTAATTAGTTAATTTATTTATTTTTATCCATTTTTACCACCCTCACCTCCCGTTTTTGCTGTTTCTGTGTCCATTCACTGGGCAACTCTCTGTGTCTGTTTCCTGCCCTCTCTTCTCATCCTTCTCCTCCTGTCTTCACTGGAATTCGATCCTCAGAATCTCTGATGTGGGAGAGAGGCATCCTACCGCCTGCGCCACCTCAGTTCCTGGTTTTTCGGTGCATCTCATCTTGGCTCTCCCTTGTGTCACTCTCCTGTTACGTCATCATCTTGCTGTGTGGCTCACAGGGCCTGGCAGCTCACCTGTACATAGCGCCTGGTGGCCCATTCTCCTTCTCTATTTTTCATTTTTTAATTTTTACCGGAGTTCCCGGGGATCAAATCCAGGTCCCTCCATGTGGGAGATGGATACCCAATCACCTGAACCACATCCGTCCCCCTGCTATATCTCTTAAGGTTGACCAAAGTTACCCAAAGTTAAGTCTTTTCCCATACAGGATGGTCATATAATAAATCAGGTTTAGTTTATCACCGGCACTCTAAAAAACAGACCTATGAAGAAAAACTAGGCCTGGGGACACATGCATGGTTTCTAATATAGTGAATGTTTAGCTTACCCTGATTATCACAAAATTGATCAGCAAGAATATTCACAAGAAATAGAAATTGAAGAGCAAACTAAACTCAAAACAAGCAGAAGCAAGGAAATAAAGATTAAAGATAAATGAAATAGAGAACAAAAAACATTACAGAGAATCAACAAAACCAATAGCTGGTTCTTAGAAAAAAAACAATAAAATTGAGAAACATTTAGCTAGACTGACAAAGAAAAAGAAGAAAGATGATACAAATAATAAAATTGGAATTGAAAAGGGGATCATTACTACTGACCCCACTGAAATACAAAGGTCAATAAAAGGACTATGATCAACTGTACACCAATAAATTAGATAAGCTAGATGAAATGTACAAATTCCTAGAAACAAACAAACTACTTATACTGACTCAAGAAGAAATAGAAGATCTCTACAAACCAATTACTAGTAATGAGATGGAACTGGTTATCAAAAAACCTCCCAACCAAGAAAAGCCCAGGACCAGATGGCTTCACAGGGGAATTTTACCAAACTTTCCAAAAAGAAATAATTACAATTCTTCTCAAGCTCATCCAAAAAATTGAAGAGGAGGGAATAGTCCCTGATTCATTCTACATTGCCCTTATATCAATGCCAGATGAAGATAAGACAAGAAAAGAAAATTACAGACCAATCTCTCTTATCAATATAGATGCAAAAATCCTCAATAAAATACTAGCAAACTGAATCAAAGAGCACATTAAAATAGTTATACACCAGAATCAAGTGGTATTTATCCCTTATATGCAAGGGTGATTCAACGTAAGAATATCAGTTAATATAATATCCAACATTAACAGAATGAAGGTCACAAGACCATCTTAATTGATGCAGAAAAAGCATTTGACAAAATGCAGTGCCCTTTCTAGAACAATAGGAATAGGAGGAAATTTCCTAACATGATAAATCATATATATGAAAAACCCACAGCTAACATACTACTTAATGATGAAAGACAGAAAGCTTTCCCTCTAAGAGCTGGAAAAAGACAAGGATGCCAACCATCATCACTGTTATTCACCATTGTACTGGAGTTCTTGCCAGAGCAATTAGGCAAAAAAAAAGAGAAAGAAAGGCATAAATTGGAAAACGAGAATTACAACTTTCCCTATTTGCAGATAACATGATCCTATATATAAAAAAATCCACAACAAAGTTACTAGAGCTTAATAAGTGAATTCAGCAATATGGTGGGGTACAAGATCATACCTAAAAATCCATGGTGTTCTTATATATAGGTGATGAACAATCAGAAGAAGAAATCAATAAAAATTCCATTTACAATAGCAACTAAGGTAATCAAATATATAGGAATAGATCTAACCAAGGATGTAAAAGACTTGTACCCAGAAAACTACAAAGCATTTGTAGGAAACTACAAAGTAATTAAAGAAGACCTAAGTAAGTGGAAGGGAAGTCCATGTTCATGGATTGGAAGACTAAATACTGTCAATCCTACCCAAAGTGATTTATAGATTTAATGCAATTTCAATAAAAATTTCAACATCTTTGTAGAAACTGAAAAGCCAGTCGTCAAATTTTATGGGATGGTAAGGCACCCTGAATAGCTAAAGCAATCTTGAAAAGAAGAATGAAGGTGGAGAATTCACACTTTCTGATCTTAGAACTTATTACAAAGCCATAATAATCAAAACAACATGATACTGGCACAAGGAGAGACATACAGACCAATGGAATTGAATTGAGAGCTCAGAAATCAAGCATCACATTTTAAAAAATTTTGACAAGGGAACAAAGAACCTCTCAATTGGGAAACCATCTCTTCCACAAATGGTGCTGGAAAAACTGGATCTCCATTTGCAACAAAAAAAGGAGGACCCCTATCTCAACCTTATGCAAAAATCAACTCAAAATGGATGAAAGACTCAAATATAAGAGGCAGAATTATCAAACTCCTAGAAGAAAACATAGGCAGCATCTTCAGGAGCTTGTGTCAGGCAGTGGTTTCTTAGCCTTTACACCTAAAGCACAATCAACAAAAGAAAAAATAGAAAAATGAGACCTCATCAAAATAAAAACTTTTGCACCTCAAAGCTATTTATCATAAAAGTAAAATGACCATCTTCCCAATAGTAGAAAATATTTGGAAAACCCGTTTCTGGTAAGTTTTTAATATCCAGAATATATAAAGACTTCCCTCAACTTAACCAACAGACAAACAACCCAGTTAAAACATGGGCAAAAGACTTGAATAGATAGCTCTCCAAAGACGGTCTACAAATGGCCAGAAAGCACATGACAAGGTGCTTAACAGCACTAGCCACCAGGGAAATGCAAATCAAAACCATGGGATTCCTTTAACACCTTTAACTCCCTTTAGAATGGCTACTATTTTTTTTTTTAATGGAAAATTACAAGTATTGGAGAAGATGCAGAGAAATAGGAACCCTCGTTTTTTGCTAGTGGGAATGTCCACTGGTGCAGGCTCTCTGGAAGACAGTTTGGCAGTTCCTCAGAAAACTGAGTTTAGAATTACCATATGACCGGCAATCCTACTCCTTTCAATTCCCAAAAAAACTGAAAGCAGGGATTCAAACAAATACTTGCACGTGAATATTCATAACATTATTCACATTTACCACAATATGTAAGCAACCCAAGTGTCCATCAACTGATGTATAGATAAACAAAATGTGATATAAACATGCAACAGTATATTATTTAGCTGTACATACATGTACAATGAAGTTCTTGTACATGTATGAACCTTGAAGACATCGTGTTTAGTGAAATAAGCGAGACACAAAAGAACAAATATTGTATGACCTCACTGATGTGAAATTAGAAGAAACAAACTCAAAGAGTCAGAATCTAGAACATAGGTTATCAGTGGATGGGGTGGAGATATGGAATAGGAAGTTAAGTCTTAAAATGTACAGGGTTTATATTTGGAATGATGGAAATGTTTTTGCTAATACATGGTGATTATTGTAGCACAACTTTGTGAATGGAATTAACAGTACTGAAATATGTACCTGAATGTAGTTAAAGGGGGAATTGTTAGGTTACATATATGGTAACAGAATTTTTTTTTAATCCATGTAACTTCACTTTACAAACAGTGAGGTTAAATCATCACCTATAGTTAATAGTACAATTATAAAACTGTGCTTTAATCAGTAGTAATAAGTGTTCCATGTCAATGCTAGATGTTAATAATGACTCCTTGAATAAAGAAAAAAGTAAATGTATGCCTGTTTATAGAGGTATGTGTGTTTATGTGTGTATATGTATATATTCTTTCATTGTTGGTATTTTCCATTGTGAAGATGTAAATATTCCTTCCTAAACACAAAGAAGTTGTAGATGCAGTTCAGGCATATCTTACTATTGTCAGAGACAAACCTTCCTTTCTCCATTACCAATTAAGGTGTTTCTACCAAAATATAGAGCTCTTTCGTAAAATCAGAGTACCAGTATTGATTAAACTTGTAATTACTTTTACATGCATTATAACTGCAATTTCCTTAATGGTAAATATGTAGCTTTTGCAGCTTTCTGAATTTAAACACTTTTCTCATTCTTTTCACAAGATTTAGTGCTTGCCAATGTGCCCAGTAACTACATTAAAGAGCAAGATTTTATTTTTTTCTTTTAATGAGCCTAAAATAATGAAATAATTGATAATCTCAAAAAGAATCATAAGTCTTATGTATACTATATTAAAATGACTAAAATCTCACCCCATTATTTTAATAGTGTGTACAGTGACTGCAGTGGAAATGAAATAGCATGCTGTGGAAAACAGCTAAAGCAAACAAACTGGCTTCATTTTGCCAGGGGCCAAGTCCGCCAATGTCAAGGCAAATTGACAGCTTTTAAATGTTAATGGAGTGTATCACATCATAAAGCCCTTAAGCATGTAAACTGAAGATGCTGCAAAGTTAAAAAGTCCTGAAATCCCAGAATCATTCCTACATGACTTAATGGAACATATCTTTGCATTTCCATGGGACATAAATCTTTTATTTTAAAACAAAACTGAAATTGAGTGTTTAAAAAATGATATGTCTTAGTCAATGACATAACATTGCAAAAGAACTATGTCCATTTGGAATAAACTTCTGAAAAATCTGAATTTTCTGCACTAATGAACTTCTATCTCACTCATATCACTATACTGACAATAATATTTGCAAACTTAAATTTCTATAAATGGAATCCTATAGCACGTATTCTTCTATACCTTGCTTCTTTTACTCAACATTTTGCATTTAACCCATGTTCCAAGTAATTTAGTAATGTTACATGGGAATTTCCAATGTTTTGTAAACTAAACATTCACATTTTATGCCCGTATTTCTATATTCACTGCCTGGGGTATGTGTTACTTCACAATAAATTGTTTGAAACGTGTACAATGTTAATATAAAAAACATTTTTCTCATAGAAATTCTTACAGATCCTGTTGGGAAGTATGAAAAATTAGCTATATTTCATGACCCTTAAAACGCCAATTTTACATGTCACTAGCAGACAATGTGCTATACTCCTATAAAGATGTAGATAGATATAGGTGTCGGTACAGAGCATTTTGAAGGCATTTGCAACAACTGTGTTGTTGAATTAATTTTCCTTGTGAATCTGAAGTGGTTAGCTTTGAGTTTGGCTGATATAACATATTAGTAGACTTGACTCTTCAAAGGTCTCAAATAACTATCTAAAACTTAGTGGTCATTGTGTTTCATATAGAAGTAAAACATTTAAAAATCATTCTAAAATTTTTTTAAAGATTTATTTATTTTTATTTATTTATATATTCCCCCCTTGCTGCTTGTTCTTGCTGTGTTCATTTGCTTTGCGTTCTTCTGCGTTTGCTTGTCTCCCCGCTGCTGCGGCATCCTGCCGAGTCAGCTCACCACACGGTGGCCTGCCCTGCCCTTGGCAGCCTTTCCTGCCCGTGGTGGCCTGCCCTGCCCACGGCGGCTTGCCAGCTCATGGCGGCTTGCCCTCTTGAGGCGGCCTGCCTTCTCCAGGAGGCCCTGGGAACCGAACCTGGAGCCTCCCATGTGGTAAACCAGGGCTCTACCAATTGAGCCACAGCTGGTTCCCTCATTCTAAATTTTTAATGCTTGCTTTTTTGAACTCTCCTAAGGTTCTCTGAAAACATCTGCAAATGTGTATTTATATGAATGTAATCATACAGCATGCATTTTTTAATTCCTTGCTTCTTTTACTCAACATTTTTATTTAACCCATGTTCCAAGTGATTTAGTCTTTGTATTTCTGTGTAATAGTCCATTGTATGAATATTACACAATATATTTGTTCATTTGAGTCATAATAGCTTTGACTGTTTCCAGGTTTTTGCTATTAAGCACATTGCTGTAATGAATATTGTTGTACATGTATCTGGTTGTACATATGCTTAATTTTCTATGGAGGACATATGTTACCAGAAATGGAAAGGCTGATTGAGAGTGCATACATATTTTAACTGCACTAAATATAATCAAACTGTTTCTCCAATTGCCCTGTGCACTCAGCAACACTTGGTTTTCTCCATTGTTTTAATTTTTGTCAACCTAGTGGGTAGATATATCTCCTTGGGACTTTAATTTTCATCTTCTTAATTTCTAGTAACATTGTGCACCTTTTCACATGTTCTTAGATCATTGCATGACTACTTTTGTGAAGTGCCTGTTTAAATCACTTGCCCATTTTTCTTTTGGTTTGTCTGTATTTCTATAATAATGGGGAGGAGGACGAGGATTTGGGAAGTGCATTAGATATGAGTCTTTTGCCAGATAAATGAATGGGAAAGATGTTCTCCCTTCCTGTGGCTTGTTTTATTTCACTCTCTTTTTAACATCTCTAATAAATAGAAGCTCATACTTTCTGTTTATCTAATTTGTCAGACTTTTCCTTTAGACTTTATCATTTTAGTTTCTTCTTAAAAATATCTTTCTCCGTGCAGAGGTAGTAAAGTTGTTCTATATTTGTATCTCAAATTTTTTTGGTTGCTTTCAGGTTAATAATCCATCTGTAGTTAAATTTTGTGTGCGGTATTGAGATGGAGGTCAAAATTCATTTTTGTTTTCTATAAGGATACCCAATTGTCACAGTTCTATTTATTGAAGAGACTGCCCCTCCTCAATGATTTTCAAAGCTTCCTCTTTCATAAGTCATGACCAAATATGCATGGATCAACTTCCAGACTTCATTTCTTATGCATTTATCCAGTTGTCTAGTTCTAGACTAGTTAGCACATTATATATTTCTGTACCTTGAAACAAGCATTGATAGCAGAAAAATTAAAAACTCCCAGTTTGTTATTCTTTAAGAATGTCAAAACTATTTTGTTTATATGAATATTCTTAGCCATTTTAGAATAATTATATCAAGTTACATCACAAAAGTTTTTAAAAGGATCCTTTTAGGTTTTTGGTTGGGATTATACTGAATACTTATTTCAATATGGGAAGGAGTGAAATCTTTATAATTTAATATTGTGTTTTCCAATGCAGGAGCATGGTATATTTCTCTACTTACTTAGTGTTTTTTGATTAAAGGGTAATTTACAGGCTTATAATTTTTCCCAAAAGTATTTTGCACTACTTTTAAAAATTTCTCTCTAGTAGGTGGTATTTTTTCCCTCAATTTTATTTATTAGTATAGAGAAATATGGTTAAGTTGATATTTTAAATTGATTTAATTTTATCATACTTGCTAAACACATTAATTCTTGTAAATTTTCTGTAGATCCTTTGGGAGACTTCCTGTCATATTGCCTATAAATAATTATGGTTTTGTTCTTCTTTTGAAGTTATTTCTTCCTTACTGATTCTGGTACCTTAATTTTTTTTCTCTACTTAATACACTGGATTTGAACTCCATACAATACTGAAAAGAAATGACGATAGAAGGAATTGTTTCTCTCTTTTAGAACCTGCAGGCAAACCATCAAACATTTCACCATTAAGTAAGATGTTTGCTAGTGTTTTGGTCAATAACTCTTACCAGCATAGGAAGTTTTCTTCTATTCTTAATTTGCTTGGTGATTTTATTATGAATAGATTTTTTTATTAAGTGCATTTTGTATCTATTGAAATTATCATATTATTGCTCTCTTAAATACCATTTTTTGAGGTAAAACACATTGATTTTCTAATGATAAACCGATCTTACTTTCTGGTATAATATCAATGTGGTCACGATTTATTTCATTTAATTTAGCTCACTAATATTTTGTTAGAGTTTTTTTCTATTTATTTACAAGAAGGATAGCCTTTTTTATTGCCTGGTGATTGGAATTAAATCTTCATTAATTATTTGGGAAAAATTGGTTTAAAATAATCTGGGGCTAACATTTTATTGGAATAGTTTTATTACTATTTAAGAAATTTAATTTCTGATTATAATAGGACTACACATATTTTCTATGCTGAGGAGAGGGCAGTTTTGATGAATCATATTTTTTCTAGGATATTTTGTCCATTTCAAGTAAATTTTCTATTCTAGTGGATTAAAATTTTTCATTCATGACCAGTCTCATCAAAGTTTCATGAATTTTAGTAGTGATATGAGGAACCACCGTTTGGATTTGTTTCTCTCTCTGAACTTGTTTAATATTTTATTAACTTATTTTCTGATATTTATTTTTTCTTTTCTTCCACTTTATTTGGGTTTATTTTGAATTTTTTTAACTTTTTGAGATATATGTATCTAAGACTATAACTTTTTCTCTAATAATGGATTTAGTAATATCACATAAATCCTGATATACAGCATTTTTGTTAGAGTTCAATTCAAAAATTTGATTTCCACAATAATTTCTGTTTTAATTCATGGATTACATAAAAATATATTTCTTAATATTGAAACATAATTGAATCTGCTGGTAGCTTTGTTATTATTTCCAACTTAAATTGCATAGTTTTCAGAAAACATATTTTATGTTACGTGAAACATTTGAAATGTGTTAAGAATTGATTTATGAACTCAGATATGTTCTATTTCAGAGAAGTGTTCCAAGTATGCTTAAAAACTGCATATTCTGAAGTCATTGAGTTCAATTTCTTTTTTCTCTCCTTTCCCTCCCTCCCTCCCTTCCTTTTCCCCTCCCTTCTTCTCTCCCTCCCTTTCTTTTCCATTAGGTTCAGTTTGTGAATCACTTTGTTTAATCTACCTTTAATGAATTTTTTATCTACTCGTTCATATTGTGACTAGGGGCAGTATTGCAAAATTTTTCATGGACGTGGATTATTTTATTTTCTCTTACAATTGTGTCAGTTTTCTCTTTCTATATTTTGAGGTCAAAATGTTGCAGGGAATTTATAAATTGTTGTATCTTCTTAGTAAAGAAAACCTTTTATCATTTGAAACTTTCATAATTGCTTCTTAATCTCTTGTAAAGCTTTACCTTAAAATTGAATTTGCCTGACAAAAACATAGTTTCATAGGTTTCTTTTGGTGGATATTTACCTGATATTTA
>PVKH010032718.1:0-12124 GCA_004027955.1 Chaetophractus vellerosus | reverse complement strand
AATGCTTACATGCCAATTAATTTGAAAACTTAGGTGAGATGGAAAAATTCCTAGAAAAGTATAACTTCAAACTGCCTCAAGAATATATAAAAATCTAGCATACTTTTTATTTTTTAAAAAAATTTTAAGTACTTATGTAAAACTTGTAACAATTATCATACTTAATAGTGAAACACTGAAAGCATTCTCTTTAAGATGAAGGCAAGACCTGAGGTGCCTCTATCATCATGTCTAACATCATAGGAGATCCTGGTGAGAGCAATAAGACAAGAAAAAAGGAAGCTAAAGTATAAGGACTGGGGAAAAAAAAGAGATTAACCAATAAATATTGTGAAAGAATCAATAGATAAATTATTAGAGTTAATAAGAGTGTTTAACAAGACATGGATAAAAAATTGTATTGTAATGCTATATGCCAGCAACAGTTAGAAATGGTAGAATTTTAAAAGATATTTTTTGCAATAGCATTAAAAAATTAATCTTATAAGAGTAAATGTAAGAACAGATGTGAGCTCCAAGAGATGGTAGATTCTGGAGGGGAAGGCACAGGCCTCTGCAGAGACTGGCAGCCATCTTGCTTCACCATGTGGCAACAACGCCAGGATCAACAGTAGCTGACTTTGGTGAGAGAGCACCTCTTATGGTGTCTGGAGTTGGACTTTCTGTGGCCTTGGAACGTGTTCATTTATCCCAAATAAATACCCTTTATAAAAGCCAAAAAAAAAAAAAGATGTACATGGCACATATGAAAATTTTTTCTTAAATTTATGGAGCTCATTAAAGAGGAGCCATTAAATGGAAAGATATATCATTTTATGTTTTGGAAGTCTCAATTTCATAAGCATGTAATTTTTACACAAATTGTTCTATAAATTGAAGGTAATTTCAATAAAAATTGCAATATATTTTTTAAATCAGAATTTGATAAGCTAATTTAAAAATATATATATGAAGAAGCAAGAGTAGCCAAAGTAAAACCAGGTTGGCGTGAGGTGGGTGTAATTTTCTTATAGGATATAAAGAATTACTATAAAGCTGTGGTAATTAAAGCTGTAGTTTGGTTCAGGAATAGACAAATTGACCAATTGAACAAAATAGACATTATTAAGGAACAAAACAAAGAACCTATAAACAGACACAGATGTGAAAAAGTAGAATTATGTTAGCACTGGGGAAAGGATCAATGAGTGGATCTGGGACAATTGTTTAATCATAAGGAAATAATTACTTTGGATCTCTACCACACAACATACTGCAAAAACCAATCCCAAGTGGATTAAATACTTTAAAGTAAAGGCAAAACTATAAAACTTTTAGAAAATAATATAGGAGAGTGTCTTTATTATCTGAGGGTAGGGAGGAAAAAAAAACCCAAAAGAAAAAGATTAATATAATTCACTGCATTAAAAAACAAACAATTGATCATTAAAAGACAAACCATAAATTTGGAGAAGATATTTGTAAAATATAACTGGCAAATAATTTATATCCAGAATATTAAATAGCTCTTAGAAACCAAATAAGAAACTACTATAAAGCAAGAGGAAAATGGGGAAAACACTAGAGCAGGCACTGCACCGAAAACACCTGAATGTTAAATAAACATATGAAAAGATGTTCGACCTTATTAGTAATCAGGAAAATACAAATTAAGGTTGCAATAGACACCACTAACAACTAGTTTGGCTAAAACTTAAAAAAAATGAAAATATCCAGCATTGACAAGTAAATTGAGCAATGGGGAGGAGCCCCCATATACAGCCTACAAGAATGGAGATTGGTACAATCATTTTGGGAAATCATTGGCATTATCTAATAAAGTTGAAGAAGCACAGATAAATACTTGAACATGTATACCAGGAAACACATACAAGAACTATCAGAGTGGCATGATTTGCAAAAGTCAAAACCTGGACACAATCAATTTACTACTCTCAATAGTAAAAGGATAAATAAATAATGGCATGTTTCATACAATGAAATACCATACAGTGGGTAAAGTGAATGAATTACAAATATATGGATGAATCTTAGGAACATAATGTTTGGCAAAAGAGCAAGTCACAAATGAATACATGCTGTATGATTCCATTTTTGTAAAGTTCAAAATCTTGCAAAACTTAGCAATAAAGTGTTTAAGGACAACAATCATATGCAATAAAACTATAAAGGAAAGCAAATGAATATTAAAAAATTCAGGACAGGGGTTACCACTGATGGGGAAGGGAAGCAGGTTGTTTAGGGGGCGCCAAGACTGACAGGTTAATTTGTTTTCTTAAGCTGGAAGGTTGGGTACTTGAGTGCTCCTAGCATCATTATTCTATATATATACTTTCTATCATTTATTATTCTCTTTGAATCTATTCAATATTTAATGAAGACTTTTTCAAGTGTTCAAAAAACCATCAAATTTAATCAGGAAGACCTCAGAGAGGCATGACTGGAATGCCATTGTCACCAGCAAAGAATAACCTGTGTACTTTGTAAGAAAGGCCTTGGAAAGGGAACAAGCTGCTTAGCCTCTTTGGCAATTTGATATTATTTATGAATAAATTGTTTTAAAAAAAGAAAGTAATAATAATAGGGTGGGTTGGGGGAAAAATACACCAAATGTATTTAATGATATTCTTTCATAATTTGTAGCAAATGTCTTGCAACAAGGCAAGGTGTTGGTGATGATTGATGTATGGAACAATTGTATGATGTTATTCAAGTTTGTTTTGTGAGTTCACAACTTTTACTATACACTTATTGTTTATGTATGTTCATGTAAAAATGATATACTTCAACAAAAAATTTTAAATGCAGGGCCGGCTCGATAGCCCAGTGGATAGGGCACCGGCATACCACATGGGAGGCCCCGGGTTCGGTTCCCGGGGACCTCTCCTAGCGGGCAAACCGCCTTGAGAATGGCAAGCCGCCATGGGCGGGCCAGAGCCTCCGTGGGCAGGGCAAAAAACTGCCACGGACAGGGCAAAAGCCGCCACGGGCAGGGCAGGTCGCCCGCGAATGGAGTGCAGCCAGCCACCCACGAAATGAAAGCCGGCCGTGAACGGAAGCAGAAGCCGTCCACAATCGGGGAAAGCCGCGCCTGCGCAGTGACCAGTCTCGGCGCGTCGCCGCAGCGGGGGGGGAAGGGGAGATATGTAATAAAATAAATAAATCTTTAAAAAAAAATTTTAAATGCTAAAAGAGAAAAACAAAAAATTGCAACTCTGATGACTCAACGTAACCCTCAAATTGGCTGAGACTTACAGGTTAAGTGATCTTATGTTGGTGAGTCTAAACAGGGGGAGACTGCCTTTCTCCACTGTCTTTCTATACTTTAAAAAAAAATTGATACTGTTTCCATAATAACTTAAAATGACAAAAAAAAGTGACTTGCTAGTTTGTGAGGTTAGGAAAGAATTATTTGCAGCTATGGGACCCTCTAGGACAAAAGACAGCAAAGAGCAGAAACTCCTTAGCAGTTGCTCTAAAACCGCCCAGGGACAAATTAGCTATTGCCTTGACATGCTCAACAGATTCTTCACACCTTCAAGTTTCAGGTGCCTTGAGGGGAGGAGAAAAGAAACAGATTACATTTACCATTTACCAAGGGACTGTGTTAGGAGATGTCCCATTCTTTGTGTGTGTGTGTGTGTGTGTGTGTGTGGTATGGGGGGGGGGGATTGAACACCAGACCTCCCCCGTATGTCAGAAGCCAGAACTCAACTGCTTGAGCCACATCTGCTCCCTCCTCCCTTTTTAGAAGTTGAGGGATCACTGAACTCAGTTCCCTCATTTTTTGCAGATGGGAAACCCAGTACCACGGGTAAGTTATTCCTACAAAGTCATGCAGCTAGTGATAGACATGTGGACTCTGAAACGAGTTTAGGGTATTGTTTTTTATGCTTAAGAAATTCAGACTCTTGAACAGAGGCTGTAAATCAAGGCATATAGTAAACCAGCCCCCTGTCCCAGACCGTTTGTGGTAGGAGAGTCAGAGCGCCACCAGCACAGCCAAATTAACAGCTGGTAACAGTTGGAGGCAACTGTCAGTTCTTAGAATTTTGAGCTCTCAAAAATCTTACAATAAGTGATCTAAGGGTTGCCCCTCCTGGTGCCATCCATCATTCATCGGAAGGTGACTGGAGCAGCGAGCTGTCACACACAGACTTATTCCAGTTAGAGCAGAAATTGGAGTTGGAAAGGGGATAAAGCCAGTATCAACCTATGGCAAGTTGGCACTCGGAGAACCACCCCAGGGGAGATGGACCTTATCTTTTCTTGAAAAGGAATGGGGAAGAAAGAGAGGAAAACATGGTAAAACAAGACAAAAATTCCCAAACACATTTCTCCAGGAGAAAATGTGGCAGTTAAAGAAAATGATAATAGAACATATCTGGAAGGATAAATAAGGAACTGATAATTGCCTACTGAGAGGGGAACCAAGTGTTGGGGGCTTAGGCATGGGGAAGAGTTCTCACTGTATAACTTTTCGTATATGCAGGTTTTTGAATCATGGGAATTATTTTGTCTACTTAAAAAAAAAAAACATGAAAAGTTAAAAGAAAGTAACAAAGAAATCTTCCTTAAGATTGCGGTGATTTTACAACAATCTTTGTGAAACAAGGATCGGATTAGCTCATTAAAATCCAGACCTGCCCTGGGCCTCTTGCAGAGCTCTAGAGACAGGGTGGCAAAGGAAGTGACTTCTCATAGACCGTTTAGGGACAGCTGGCTCTGACAGAAGCAATGCTTTCTGACATAAGGCCAATCATGTTTCTCAATCTATTCTAATATTTCTTGCTGAACTACTGAATACCTTTCTGAAGCTAAATATTTCCTTTTTTGGAGAAGGGTGAAGTATAGACAGACTCCTATTTTAACAGCTATTACCATGCTGTCCAGTTCAATACAACAAGTTCCCATGCTGGCTAACAGCCCATGCTAGCGGTTTTGCTCATATTTGTGGGAGGTATATATGGAGGCAATGGGTTGTTTACACACACACACACAGTGTGTATATATAATAATTTCCTTTATAAATTATATGTACATAAATGTATAATTTTTAAAAAACGATTTCAGAAACACAGCAGTATAAGGAATCCGTTCTATGCAAGGTGATGTCAAATAGGATATGAAATAGTTGGTGTAGCATGTAGGATATAGCAACAGAGATGGGTGTGCAGCATAGAAGAGAGAGAAAAAAAAAACATTCAAAAGGCAGTACAGCATAGAAATTCAAAGCAAGGACTCTGGAGCCAGGCTACCTATGTTCAATTTCCAGCTTTATCACTTTGCATTAAGCAATGCAACCTTTAGCAAGTTACGTATCCCCTTTGTGCTTCCATATTCCCATCTGTAAAAATGAGCTAATAATAACGCCATAAATTTTGTTGTTTCAATTTAAAGATTAAATGAGTTAATATACAAGATGCCTGGAATAGCAAATGGCCATACAAGCACCACCGTATATAAGTATTAGCTGTTGTCATACTGCAAAGAAAAGTTTGGCAATGTGGACCCATGCTAAAGTCCCTTTGGTCCTTAGATATTATCACCCATGTGCAAGGACGTATTTGATCAGGGTCTCATCATGGCTATGGTGAAGTTGTTCTCAAGACAATTCACTCCCTCTCTCTTAATTCCATGCTCATCCAACAATTGTTTTGAATACTAATCTGAATGTCCAGGTATCATGCCTTTAGGAAAGAGGGTGTGGTGTCCTGAATGAAAAACAAGTCCTCTGTCTCCTGCCAGAAGAGTACATCTCCATTTAAAAATTAAAGCACTGGGGGAAGAGGATGTGGCTCAAGCAGTTGAGTGCTCACCTCCCAAATGGGAAATCTCGGGTTCAGTTCCTGGTGCCTCCTAAAGAAAACAAACAAAAACGAGCAAAACAATGAGCAAACAGAAGAGGAAGCCAAATCAGGGGAGCCAATGTGGCTCATTGGTTGAATGCCGGCCGGCCTGCATACAAGGTCCCGGGTTCAATCCTGGGTCCCAGTAGCTCAAAAGAAAAAGAAAAAATTAAATGAGTGCATTGGCATTCTGGTTTACATATCCATCTCATGGGAATATTTTTCACTTGTCTGCACATCTCAAGATAAATTTGGGGACCTGCATGACTGAGAGGTCCAGAACCTAGATGTTGGTTAAGTTACCAAGGAAATGCCACCCCCAAGGCATCTTGGGTGAAGGGGGTCAGTCAGCAGGTCCCCCCAGACAAGACCTCTGATACTTCTACTTCATCATGCATTCTTTCACAATTCAACATGGTTGCAAAACGCCGTGGTCACTTTGCTTAGCAAATGTTATTTTAAAATTTATACACTATCTATATGTCTTAGTTTTCTATCTGCTAAAACAAATACCATAACAATAGATTGGCTTAAACAATGGGAATTTATTGGCTCACAGTTTTGAGGCTGGGAAAAGTCCAAAATTGAGGTGTAAGCACAGCAATGCTTTTTCCTTGAAGACTGTGGTATTCTTGGGCTGGCTGCCAGCAATCTTTGGTCCTTGGTTAGTCTGTCACATGCCATTTTACACGGTGGGGTCCTCTCTTTCCTCCTTCAGGCTCTGTTGACTACCAGCTTCTTCCCTGTAGCTTTCTCTCTCTCTGAATTTCATTCTGTTTATAAAGGACTCCCGTATTCTAAATTAAAGCCCAACCTGACTCAGTTGGGCCACAATTTAACTGAAGTAACATTTTCAAGAGATTCTATTTACAATGGGTCCAACCCACCAGAATGCCGACCAAGACCAAAACCAAGAACGTGTCCAAAGTGGGGTACACGATTCAGTCCACAATGCTACAGATGGTGGTTGTATTAGAAAACCTGTGGTTTGTTAAGTATTTGTGACAAAATTGACTTAACAATGGAGTTGATAATTCTGGTTTTGAAAACCACAGCAGAAATAGAAGGGACATTGAGCCTTTCTGTAGGGAAGGAACAAGTAGAATGTATAACCTTAGAGAAAGAATGGAATTTGGATGAGTGGAGGTGAAGGTCAATGCGGTCAAAGAGTACCTTGAACTTTTTAGTGTAATCCTTCCTTAATTTGTTCAGCTGCCTTTTGTCTGTTATTTTATAAATTTGATATAAAGTTTACTTAAAAAAAAAAAAAAAAGAGCTCCTTGAGCCAGACAAGGTGCAAGAATAAAGCAGAATATCCTGGGGTAGGCAACAGCATTGGATGGCCAAGGTCCCTTTGACCTGTAAAATGGCTGGTTTGACTGAATGTAATTTGGAGTCTTCCATTTACACATGAATAATTCAAGTTATCCCCTATCTGTTCTGGCCTACAGCAGAAACAGTGGAAGTACACTGCTAACCTTCTCAAATTATTTCACAGCTGCACCTATTCCAATTTTTTCCTAACGGATTAATGAAATAGTAGCTGTAATTTCACTAATGATTCTAGCTAGTCAAGATTACTAGCAATGGAATAAAATATCTTAAATTCACTCTTTCATGGGACATAAGCATAGTCAAAATGAGCTGTGTTTTGTTCAGGCCAAGTAATATATTGAATTTTTAAAAAATGATAATGAACATAAATTGAGTGACCACTCTGTATTTGGGATACTACTTAGCAATTAACATAGATTTCATTTGATGAAAGTTTCAGATCAACCCTATGAAGTATTATGATTATTATCTCCATTTTATAGATGAAAAATTGTTTGGAAAGGTTAAATAAGTTGCTCAAAGTCACACAGCTAATAAGTGTAGAACCAGAATAGGGGCCCAGTTCTATTTGATTAAGCCCATAGCCTTTCCATCGACCCTGCCTTTATATCTGTAAGTGTGTTTATGTATACACATGTGTAGAGAGAATATGTTCCTGATACTACCTGGTTAAAATACCATGCATGTGTACAGAGCACTCTTGAAATAGAAATTTTTATTTACAAATATTTATATATTTGTTTTTTGTAAAAATAAACAAACAGCTTATTAATGCTTATTGGGTACAGAGTTTCTGTTTGGGGTGATGGAAAAGCTTTGGTAATGGATGTTGGTGATGGTAATACAATGTTGTGAACATAATTAACACCACTGAATTGTATGCTTGAAAGTGGTTAAAATGAGAATTTTTATGTTGTATATATGTTACTACAATTTTTAAAAATTTAAAAGACCTGCCCCTTCCCTCACCCCCCCCAAAAAAGAAAAAAAAACTTATCTAGGGGAGGAGATCACCACCATAAAGAAATAAACATGTGTATTAGATTTTCAGGGCAAACCATGTTCTTTGGTGCTTAGGTATCTGGACTACAAAATAGCTTTATTTTTTTTCCCCTTTTTCTGCGGATATGTTTTTGAATGAGTTGTACAGCAATGACACATTTGATTGTTATTTCTTAGGCTTGTTTTGAAATGTTTATTGAAGCCTTGTGAACTTTACTGTTCCTATGGTCCCACATTTTTACTTAATGACTGCTAAATGATGTGTTTTTTCCAAAACTCATAAGGGAGCGTGACCTCCTTTAACTGGCAGGGCTTAATTTCCAAAAAATTTCCTTTATTTTTACACTAAGCCAGATATTTCTTTTTCCTTATCATAGTTCACTTTCAGTTTAGCAAATCTTCATGTGCTCTGCTCCTGTGCAAAGGCCTGTGAGAGAATCATAAAGATGGACATGGCGGATTGGGTATATTTGCCACTGTCTCTAAGCAGATGTCCATCCCCATCTCCACTCTCCTTATTCTTTATGATGGCATCCTCTTCTTTTCTTCTCACCTCTGTGATTGTTTCATTTGTTTAATTTGTGGACTGGCATATCCATAGGATATGAGTTCTGAGAAGGCAGAGATGTCATCTGTCTTTCTCACTGTTGTGTCCCCAGCAACTCAGCAAGATGCTTGGCATAGGAGGTTCTGAATAAACATTTGTTGACTCACTGAATAAATGGGTATCTCCAGAACCTGGCAATGCTCCATGAGTCTTTGTTCGTAATGAACCAGTGTGGCCTGACGTGGTCAAGGAAGGAGGCAGGGTTTGGGCTGAGGGATAGTCAATGTTTTCTCTACCCCGAACAGAAGCTTTTTTTTCTGAGAAATGCTCCTTACAACCACATGCAGCTACTAATCATGAAATGTTTCAGAGGTAAGACATTTAGCCTGAGCACAGTCAACCATCGATCTCTATTCTCCTAGGCACACTACACAGTCTCAGCCAGCACAATCAGTGTTCTATCCTCCCCTTTCCTGCCCCCCAAAAGTTTTAAACCTGGAGAAAGACATTCCTTTTTCCTCGGGTCAGAGAGCTGCAAGGATGTGAGCCTAAAGTAGCTGAGTCTTCTACTCAAAGACAGGAAATAGAGAGGCCTATGGCCGGGGTCCAAGGCTTACCTGTTCAGTTTCAGAACTGTGAGTCCGTCCAGGGTCCTCTCATAATTACCTCCCCCACACCCGAAAACAACGCTTGAGCAGCTAGGCTGAGTCCAAGAATCCTGACTAGTACAAATATGGGTAGGGAGACAGGAGCAGGGGCATCTGGGCTAAAGCCCAGAGGTAAGATTAAGCACGATTTTAGGAAAGCTCATAGTTAAACCCTTAAAAAAGAGAGATTTATAACCTTCGGCCAACACATACGATTACTCTCTCTGTTATGATCCTCATTTATATAGTTAACTTTTACCATTAAAATAGGAAATGAAATGTGACAACATAAGGAAACCCTTAGGATATAAAGTTAAGTGGAGAAACCAGGATATGAATAAATATACAACAAGAGTACAACTACCAAAGACAATGATGTGGTGAAATTGCAAGGCTTCAGAGTCACATACTTCAATTTGAATACAGTTTCAGTTTACTGGGAGTGTGACCCTGGGAACATTGCTTAAAATCTTTGAAATTTTGGTTTTCTTGCCTGTGAATCAGGGATACCTTTCAGGGTTGTTGAGAGACCAAATAAAATAGCGTATGTAAAAAAAAAAAAAAAAAAAAGTAAGTAAAATTGCTTGCACATTGCCTGGAATTCAAGAAATGTTAATTTTTTCTTTATTTAAAAAATTACAAAGCCCACTGCATTAAACATTTTAAAACACTAGAAGAAACACATTTAAATGTTAACAGTACTTGTTAACTTGGATTCATTGAGTCACTCAACAGCTATTTCTTGAATGCTGAAAATTTACAGGCACTGGGGATATAAGACTGAACAAAATGGAAAAAAGTCCTTGACCTCATGGAGCTCAAATTCCTGTCAAGCAATATAGACAGTAAACTAATTAATTAATTAACTAGTGCACCACATGTCCTGGAGTGCTATAGATAGGGAGTGCCTGGAGTTTGTGTGTGTGATGGTGGATGCAATTTTAAACAAAATGTCTAGAAAAGACTCACTGAAAAAGTGACATTTGAGCAAAAACATGCAAAGCAAGAAAGGACGGTGTGACTTTTCTCTTTTTTTCCTCATATAAACTTTCCTGGTTTTTAAAATGAGAATTTACAAACTAATTTTAAAATAAAAAATGTAATGGAAACTAAAATCAAATCTTACAAAAAGCATTTATTATTACTAATTTATCTATGGTATCCTCTTTACAAAATGTTTTTTTCTGTATTACTTGTCATCCTCAAAATTCCATAACACTCTAAGAAGGTAAGTAATATTTCTATCCCTGTTTTACAAATTGAAAATGAATTTCCTCAAGTTCATGCAATTAGTGTTAGAAGAGCTTCTTGGAATTCAGGTTTTCGTGCTCCAGATTCCACATTCTCGGATAAAGTCATATGTCCTGCAGCCAATACACAAAATCCTCTGTCTTCTCTTGAAACTTATCTATTCATCTATACCTTCAGAGACACTGATCAATTACTTCTAATAATTTAACGGTTATTTACTGAGGTCACTGGTGTGGGAACTGCAACAGTATAATAAAAGCCCTTACATGTGTGGAGAATATCTAAATTTTCTGACTGGGTTATATTATTGAATAAGCCTTAGCGTGATCTATGTGTGTTCTTTAGTACGATATTCTTGAAATATTTCTCCAATTCTAAATGTTTTCTGCTAAAATGTGCCTAGAATGAAAATTGTCAGTGATATACCACTGACATCAATCAAAGTTATGTTCTGGAATGATTTGTATATATCCATTGAGCTCATTGCCTTTTTTTTTTTTTAAATGAGTGCCTGGGGCCGGCTGTATAGCCCAGTGGATAGGGCGCCAGTACACCACATGGGAGGCCCCGGGTTCGGTTCCCGGGGACCTCTCCGAGCAGGCAGACCACCTGAGAAAGCAAAAGCCGCCGTGGGAGGGACAGAGCCGCCACGGGCAGGGCAAAGCCGCCCTGGGCAGGGCAAAGCCGCCACAGACAGAGCAAGCCGCCTGCGAACGGAGCAAAGCAGTCTGCGAACAGAGCAAAAAGCCATCGGGAACGGAAGCAGACCTGCCCACAAGCGGGGCAAGCCGCTTGTGCAGTGAGCTGACTCAGCACGTCACCGCAGTGGGGGGAGACAAAGCAGACAGAGAAGAACACAAGAAATGAACAAACAGCAAGAGCAAGCAGAAAGGGGAGGGATATGTAACAACAACAAAAAAATTAAATGAGTGCCTTGAGCTTATTTGGAATGGAGGGGGGAGTTGGATATTTCATTCTTCTAAAAGCCTGCTCCCCAGGCCCCAGTCGGTATTCTCATCCTGACTTCCTCTGCAACTTTTCTGCCTACTTCCCTGACAGTTTAGCTCAAATTCATTATTTTTGTTGCAACTCAGAATCAAAACACACGATTAAGCTAAATACATTAGTGACATTCTAACTAAAATGTATCATAATAAAATATTGTTATAAGAAAACACACTGGCTTAGAGTTTGATAGAATTGACCTTGCAGTCAGTCTTTCAACAAAAGTACACATTTTTCTATTAAGATCCTAAACAATGTGTCTGAGTCTTAGACATAGTAGTATTAAGAAAAGTAGGGAACCAGCTGTAGCTCAATTGGTGGGGCTCTGGTTTACCACATGGGAGGCCCCGGGTTCGGTTCCCAGGGCCTCCTCGAGAAGGCAAGCCGCCGTGAGCAGGCAGGCCGCCGCGCAGTGAGCTGACTCAGCAGGATGCCGCAGCAGGGGGAGACGGGCAGACACAGAAAAACACAAAGCAAATGAACGCGGC
>PVKH010032717.1:0-12126 GCA_004027955.1 Chaetophractus vellerosus | reverse complement strand
GCAAATTTGCTTTCAGTTAAATACTTGCTTTGTGTCTCCTTGATGACTACCTAGTGGCTGCTCTTTAAACAGGAGAGAAAGGGGTTAGGATTACCACTGCAGTGAGTGCTGAGACTCTAGCAGAGTGGGTCGTAGGTAGCAGGATTGTGGACATGCTAGAAGTCTCAGCCTCTCTGAAGGAGGCATTTTTCCCTCAGAAAAATTGTCTTTCTTCTAAGCAAGTGGAATTTGGGAGTGAGGAGTGATAATGTTGAATGCTTTGTATCCATTTTTAAGAAGGTACCATGGTAAATTAGTTTTTCTTTGAACTGACTAGTCACTTATCGAGTTATTTGCTTTAAACAGTTGGTTATAACTGATGTCTATGGTAAAGAAAATTTTGCTTGGGGGGTTTCCTGACCTTTTATGAAAGAGAAAAGTCTAAAGACTTTCTCAGAGGCATTGAGGGTACAGTTGAGGGGAGAGGGACGTACAGGGGCCTTCCTTTGGAAGGGAAGGGGGTGTTGGCGGTTTCGTGGACAGTATGTCCAGGGTGAAGAGAAATGCCCATCAGTGGTCCAGGTGGGAAAGGGTGGAAAATGCTGACAATGGAATTTATTGGGGGAAGAGTGAGTAGGAAAGGGGCAACCCAAAGGATTGCCCACCTCCACCATATTCCATTCACAAGGAGGGGGTGTTGCCCCATTGAGTTGGGCAGTATGGTGGTCCTGACCACACATCTTCTCTCCTACTACTGGAAAGTACATTTCTTCTGGGGAGGGTTGAGTACAGGGACGCAATGACAGGTTTGACCAGACTGATCTAAAAAATTGACTAGTGAGTCATGATTGACAGTTTATGAAATGCTGGCTTTTTCTTTCTTTCTTTCCTTCTTCCTTCCTCCCTTCTTCCCTCCCTCCCTCCTTCCCTCCCTCCCTTCCTCTCTCTCTCTTTCCCTTCTCTCTCTTCTCTTTTCTCCCTTCTCTCTCCTTTCCTGTCGCTCTCTCCTTCTCTCTCCTTCTTTCTTTCTCTCCCTCTTTCTTTTTAGATCTCTGTATCTTTTGACAAATCAGAAGTTGATAAACAGGAGGGAATGTAATGCCCCTGGGTCCATTAGACTTTGGGTTAAAGTACATAATGAGAACACTAGGTGGTGGCCAGCATCAGTGAACAATGTCTCCTCTCCGAAGGGAGCAGTTCATGTAAACAATTGAGGTAATTCATGACTCTGTCTCATGCAAACTATAATAAATGTGAAATAAATTACATTTGAAAGTATAATTTTTTTTTTTTTTTGCAAGGGAGTGAAGAGTTTATTAAGAAACAAGAAAAAGGAAAAGTACATACCCAAGACATGGGTGCGGGCAGGCTACAGGGTGAGAAGCACATGTAGGGCCCTGGGGTAGGCCTTTTTTTCCCCTGGGAATTGAACACGGGGACCTCTAACATGGGAACCATGTGCTCAACCACTGAGCTACATCCACTCCCCAATGGGGTAGGTCTTTTTAAGGCCAGAAAATAATTTTTGACTTCACATTTCTACACATTCCATGTTCTATTTAGCAGGTCAAATTAGTTCTTTAGTCTTTCTTTTTTTAAAAAAATGTTTATTCCATCAGCTGCTTGTGGACTGGTTCCATAGGCCAGATTTCCAAGTGCTGAAAGCAGTACTCTGAATTGGTGACAGCTGTAGATTTAATGATTTGATCAGGCAGGGAAGTGGTTCGAAGCATAGGTTAAGTCAGTTTTAATGTGGACCTGTTTCTTTCTGAGGTTATTAATGCCCCTGTTTTGAATCCCATAAGTAGTAATGGAATAAGGCCACCTAAAAAGTTGATTTAGATGATGAAGAGCACATCTATTGTTATACAATGTAATTTCTTGACATCCAGGTACTATAAACTGAATAGCTTTAGGTTACAAAGAGCAAACTTCTCCCTCAATCAATATAAAATGCCATTCCCAGAATGTGCTATATTGTTAAACTTGACAGTAGCACTAGTTCTGGACATCTCTTAACACAAGAAACAAGTTCACTTAATAAGAAATCAGACATACAGACTTAATGGTTCTTTAACCTTAAGGAATTTTAAAAGGTTCAGGTATGTATAGTGCAGTGGTTAAGAGCATAGGCTCTGGAGTCAGCCAGTCTAGGTTTGAGGCTGAGCTTTATCCACCTACTTACCACTGGACTTTAGTCACTTAACATCTCCAAGCCTCAGTTTTCTCATCTTTTAAATGAGGATAATCATAGTAAGTAGTTGTGAGGATTCAATAAAATAGTGCATTTGAAGGACATGACACAGTGCCTGGCATATAATAACATTTAATAATGTTAGCTGTTATTAGCTGCATGGCATACATAGCTAAACTCATCTGGATTGGCCACTTCCAAGGGGCTATGAACTATACATCATTTTACCTCCTCTTAGAATGAATGTCTGGAACAGTGTATAAGACATCACTAGGCACATAATAGACAAAAAATCACTTGAAAATAAAACCTGCCCTTTGGGTATCTGGGAAATACAAAAGTGACGCTGTAATGGTAACTTCTAACCTGTTTGCAAAGCTGTCCTTAAAATCTAGAGATGGAAAATATTCCTCCCGAAACCCTGAGGATCCTGCCTAAGTCTAGCAATGGGTATAGGGGTACAGTGTTGGATCAAAAAATGGGAAACCGATCCAGGAGATGTTTTTGTCTTCGGCAGTATTCCTTGAGGTTCAATGAGTTGGGTAGAAACCACGTAAGACTTCAGGAAGGAAACAACTGATTTATTTCACCCAGTCCAGACAATCTTTGAAAGAGTAAGCTCAGAGAAAGGAACAACTCAAATTGGCATGCAAACGGTTTACCAGCTACTTAAGTTTCACTTACTGGTGAACAACCCCTATGCGAAGTCTCTAATTCTCTCTCTAGCTAGTGGTCACACTAGAGTGGGTCCACTGTTGGCCCAAGTCCTAGATTCTAGTCTAGACCCTGCTACCATTTGTTGGGTGTCCTTGGGCAAGTTACTGACCCTCTTTTAGTCTGTTTCCTTAACTGTGACATAAAGGGTTTGGGACTGGATCACTGCTTCTGAAAACGTGGTCTTTTTTACACTTTTAGTATATATGCTACTGAAACGAGTACACAGGTATGGATTTTGTATCACTGGTGGTGTGAGATATTTGTTTACTGTTCTATATTTTAATGTGCATTAGTGAAAACAGTTAGCATATCAAACCTATGACTTCATGGATAGTGTTGCTTAGAATGATACTAGAGTAGATATATATATATTTTTAGGTTTTTAAGAAAAATATTAGGTGAACAGTAGTTGGTATAGTAAGATCATAAAGGTGGTATAGGAATTACTGAAGTTCGTCAGTTCCAAGACACAGTTTTTGTGCAGTGCCACACATTAATTTGGAAAGTTTTTGTGATGATATGCAGTATAGGGCAGTTCCAAATTTGAGTGGGTTTAAAGACTTGCCCAATTCAAGCACATTGGGACATTTATATTTCTGCATTCATGGCAAAACTACCCATGAGTAGGTGTAGGAGTTAGTGGTGACCAGCTGTTTTGTTTTGTTTTTTTTCCCCCATATTGAAAAAATGAGTAATATTGTTTTCTCTTTTACCTATAGCAGTTCCCCCACAACCTGGATTGATCTTTAGTTCTTTTTACTCTTTGGTGTTGTGGTAGCCCATGGTAGGAGTTATAATTCTGGTTTATTCTGTTTAGGAAAGAGAAAAAGCCTAACCACTTCTCTTGAATCCAAACCAGTACATGAACTCACAGCTCTAGAAGGCTGAGGCTCTGCCCCAGGTCTGGCTTATAACTGCTTTAAAGGGAAAGAGTGACATGTGCCCTAGGTGAGGCAAACTTTATTTAATAAATTTTGTTTCACTTTCTATCATCATGCTCATAACTAAACATAGTGTGGGATCTTGAGAAGGAAAATGAGTAGTGGTAAAACCCCAGAATAAAACTAAAATCTTGATGGAGCAACAGAAGCCAAGAAAGCTGCTTTCAGATATTAGTCTATGGTTTAAGTTTAAAAAAAAAAAAAATTTAAGCCTTAATTACCTGTAGCCTCGAGACATTTTCAGTGTATCTTAACATTATCATCTTTTAGTATCTATGTTTGGTTATTGTTCTGTGTACTGCAAGTGATCTTGTTCTAAAATTAACTCAGCAAAAAGGGCCACAGAGCTGGTATAGTTCCTTTTTAATAATTTTTTTAATGTTTCAAATTGTAGTAACTATGGTGTAGTCTGTAGCCCACGATTTTCCTCCTGTTTCATTTATTTAATACAGGTTTTCTACATGATTTCATAATGAGACACTCTCAACTGAGGTTTGATCTAGTGTTCCATGCCAGAATTCCTTATGCTTTGTAAATTTTTATTTGTGATTCATACTATTTTGACTCCTGAGAGAGATGGTGACCATGTTATTGGGTGCACAGGGAAAATAAAAAAGCCTTTTACTCAGGAATATATTTTGCAGGATTAAAAACCTTCATTCCCACTAGGATCTAACTCATGACATGCTCCAAGCATCCTCTGAACAATTTATTTAGTTTTAACCAAGCAATTTACCTTTCTCGTTGAATATAAAAGTCACAAGGCCACCCTACTCAGGGTAGATGTGGGGTTTCTGAAGCACAGAGTCCATTTTCCTTGGTGCAGAGGTTATTATTTATAGGTAATTGCTGATAAGTCTAGATAAATTCTTAAAGGTGATGGGCAGGGTTGTGGTAATTGCTCTTGATCTGTAGGCGAGGATTTGTAAAGCTTGAGTGGGGTCGTTTCTCTTTTCTTAGAAAATTGCCAATAGAGCAATGTGTCTTAATTCATATCTCTTATGGGTAGCTGAGATTTGGGCTTTTAAAGGTGAGAGCTACATAGAAGAAAAGAGTATTTCCCGATCACACAAATAATTATATAAATACAATCTCTAAGAAGTATTCAAAACCACACATTTAAAAAATAGAAAATATGTTATTAGGGTGAGAGTTACAAGCATAGTGATGGGTTCAATACCATTTCAAGCAGTTCTTACATGTTTCCAGTACCACTTACTGTGGTCCTCTCTCAGTAGACTGTCCTTTCAATTCGTCTTTTCACTTAACAGCCTCTCAGGATGTTGGAAACTTGAACTTTCATGCTAACTTTGAGTAAAAAAAAATAAAAATGCTCAAAGACTTTAACTCTGACTTTAATTTGCCTAAGTGGAATTGCTTAATTTTTCAGAGCATTTGCTTTTCTAAGTTTTCAGCTCTCCACCATTGCTGGCCTAGCAGAAAGAGATAATAAAAAATTATGCAACAGGTGAAAATCTTTCCAGATGCATTTTCCCCATTTGGGTGGAAATGACTTTTCCTCCCTCTGAGCAGTTGCTCCTAAGTTCCTCCCCTGTCTGATTTGTTGCTTTACTATTTGCATACAATGCTTAAATGGACTCACTCAACACAAAGTTCTGAAGGTTTCCAGCATTTAGTACTTCTGACTCAGCCTGCTTAAGCAAGACAGCTTTTGATTACAATAGCAGTTCAACAGAACAAAACTGTGAAAAACATTCCTAACAGTACTCAAGGTTTCCAAAGGGATACAAGATATTTTCTCTTAAGAAAAACCAGGCTTGTAGTTTTTAAGTTAGACATATATGAACAAGGGACTTTCTCAGGCAAAGTATAGATCATTTATAGTTTTTTTTTTTTTTTTTAATGGTACCATAGCTGAGGATTGAACCTGGGACCTCGAAAGTGGGGAAGCCAGCGCTCAGCCACTGAGCCACGTCGACTCCCCTGAGTTGGTTTTTTCTTTTGTTTGCCTATTGTTTGTCTTAGTTTTTAGGAGGCACCGGAGACCGAACCCGGGACCTCCCATTTGGGAAGCAGGTGCTGCACTCAACAGTTTGAGCCACATCTACTCCCCGTAGTTAACTTTTTAAAAAAATACCTAAAAATTTCATTCATTCAGGGGGCCGGCTGTAACCCAATTAGTAGGGTTTGGTTCCCGGGGCCTTCTCTAGCGGGCAGACCGCCTTGAGAAGGCAAGCCGCCATGGGCAGGGCAAGCCGCCGCGAGCAGGCAGGCCACTGCGCAGTGAGCTGACTCGGTGGGTCGCCGCAGAGGAGGGAGACAAGTGGACACAGAGGAGCGCAAAAATGAACACAGCAAGAACAAGCAGAAAGGGGGGGATATATAATAAAAAAATAAAAAATAAATCTTTAAAAAAAATTTCATTCATTCATTTATTTATATCACACACACACATACACACACACACACACAGACCCCACCCCATGGCTTCCTCTTCTGTCTCCTGTCTTTTAGGAGGCACTGGGAACTGAACCCAGGACCTCCCATGTGGGAGATGATTGCCCAACCCCTTGAGCCACTTCGCTCCCTGCTGGTTGCATCGTCTGCTTGTTGTGTCATCTGCTTGTCTTCTTTAGGAGGCACTGGGAACTGAACCTGGGACCCTCCATGTGGGGGGCAGGTGCCCAATTGCTTGAGCCACATCCGCTCCCATATTTAATTTTTGTTTGTTTATTTATTTCTGCCCCCCCCCATTGTTGTTTTTGCACTTGCTGTCTGCTCTGTGTCCATTCGCCATGTGCCATCTAAGTCGGCTTGTATTCTCCTCTCGTCTTCTCTTTAGGAGGCACCAGGAACTGATCCAGGGACCTCCTATGTGGGAGAGAGGTACTCAAATTGCTTTTACCACCTCAGCTCCTTGGCTTGTTTTGTCTCTCACTGTCTCACCTCTGCATCTCCCTTTTTATTGTGTCATCTTGCTGCGCCAGCTCTCCACAGTGTGGGCCGTCAGCTCCCCGCGGCACAAGCCAGCTTGCCTTCACCAGGAGGCCCTGGGAATCGAACCCAGGCCCTCCCATATGGTAAACAGGAGCCCATTTGCTTGAGCTACATCTGCTTCCCCCATATATAACTTTTGAAAGTCAAAAGCAGACTTGTAAGTTAGAAAAATTTGGCTTCCACATTTAATAGCCTCACTGGTGTATTCAAAGTGAAGTATGTGGAGTCTGAATTTTCCTTAAGGACTGACCCTAGGATTGAATACTTGGTGTTTCAAGAAAAAGAAATGTGTTTGCATGTTGCCAGTTAATCAATCCAACAAATTTGAGGGCCTACTGTAGATACTGTTCCTAAGGCCCTTACATTCTGGTAGGAAGGCAGACACAAGAACAATTAGAAAATGTTATAATACCAGTGCTATAAAAATATCAGTGCTATAAAAGAAGGTGCTGAGGGGCCGAGGGGCTCTAGGTCTGCTTGAAGGGGTCAGGGAAGGCTTCCTGTGAGACGTAACATCTGAGCAAGACTGGGGAGTGTAGAGGCATTTCAAGCAGTGGTAATGAAAATTACGGAGGCACAAGAGGCGTGACACTGGCGATTTTGGTCTGCCTGCCCCACCTGGAGTGAGAGGGGGAGCTGGACAGGAGTTGAGGCCAAATCCAGAGGGGCCTTGTATGCCTTGTTGAGCTGGGATTTTATGCTATATGGGGTATGTGTGAGTGTGTGTTAGACAACTCACTCCAGTAGCAGTTTAGGGGAGAGATTGTAGGGAGTGATCCTGGAAGCAGGCAAACTATTTGTTGAAGAGTCACAATAAAGATTGTAGGGGCTTGAATTAAGTGAGTCAAGGTAGGGATGAGGTGGGGAGTAGATATTCAGAAGTTAGAATTTACAAAGATGGCTTAATGTGATGAAAGTTTATTTCTTGCTCATACCACATATCCCTCTTGGGTCAGTAAGGGGAAGGGTGCTCTCCTCCCAGAGTCATTCAGGGACCCAGGCCAACATAGCTTCCACTCTCTCAGACTGTACTATCTGAACTGTCTGGTCACCATGTCAGGGGAAGAAATGGCTGGATTGTCATGTGCTAGCTCTCTGCTTGGGCCTGGAAGCTATAAGATCATGTCTGCCTACATCCCAACCTGTCCTTTTTGCCTACACCTTTTAGGCCAGAAATAGTCACCTTGTCCCACCTAACTAGAGGCTGGGAAACTGGGGGAACAGATGGAATTTGTGGTGAATTCCACTCTCTCTGCCACAGATTAGGGACTGCTGTAAATTGTTTTATTTCTGAGCTTATTTCCTTACCTGTAAAATAGGGGTTTTCATAGTACCAACCTCACCGATTAGCTGCTGTGATTAAGTGATATCATGGCTATAAAATGCCCAGCATTATGTCTGGCACAGTAAAGACCTTGGAGGGAATGTCCAAGTTTGTCTGAAATTGAGGTTTTCAAATCATGGCTAAACCAACAATTGGCAAGAGTAAATCGTAGAAGTAAAGATAAATATTTCATGAAACTTGTGTCAGTTATTCATGTATTTATACATGTGTTTTGAGTCAGGATATAAAATGTATTTTTCACTGAAGGTTGCAGTTAAAGTTTGAAAGTCAGTGGTCTGTCTTAAGCTCTTGTTTCTCAGCTGCTAAATGGGCACCAAAATAAACTATTGTAGTATGCTTTTTGAAAGAGGCCTTTTAAATATCTATATTCTTTAAAAAGTTGGTTGGAAAAAGTGGGGTTCCAACCCAAAACTACAGTAGTACTAGAGATTTTATTTCTTCTTGCTGCTTTGATCTGTTGTCTAATCTCCTTTCCTTTCACACTGGAGAACTCCCTTTAGCATCTCTTGTATGGCTGGTCTAGTGGTGACACACTCCCATAACTTTTGTTTATCTGGGTATGTCTTAATCATTCCCTTACCTTTTTTGTCTTACATAATAATCTTTATTTTTAGAGAAGTTTTAGATTACAGAAAAGTTACATAGAAAGTATAGGGGATTCCTATATAACCCACCCTCTCCCCCTCCGTAATTACCACTATTAATAACATCTTATATTAGTGTGATACATTTGTTACAATTGATGAACCAATATTGAAGTGTTGCTACTAACCAAGGTCTGTAGCTTACATTATGGTTTACACTCTGCATGTTATAGTTTTATAGGTTTTGACAAAATGTATAATGATCTGTATCCATCATTTCAATATCATGCATAACAATTCCATTGCCCTAAAAATGCCCTGTGTTCCACCTATTCTTCCCTCCCTCTCCCCTCAGAACTTCTGCTAACCACTATTTTTATAGCAGTATTACAAGTTCTGTTACTATAATAATAATGTGTACTTTGGTCCATGGTTATATTGCCCCCTAATATTTGTTCATTCCTCAATCTTGAGGATTTGGGGATGATGATGTCCGCTCTGCTTCAGATTGAGAGGGGACTTAAATCTTATGGGGCAGACAGAAGGAACCTTTTTGCTTGCAGTTGTAGATACTCGTTTTTGGGGATGGAGTTTGTCCATCATCATCATCATGTTAGTTGTCTGGGAAAGTCCAATGAACTGGAGAATAGGTGTTGGCCACAACTCTGCTGAGATTCAGGGCTCAACCAGTGTATGAAAAGACCAAAGATTTAAGTCTCTGGGTGTAGTGCTAATTATAGGTTCAAATAAAAAGGAGTAGAGGAATCATATGTAGGGAAATTATAAATGAGTTTAACTCTAATATGTTGGGCAAATAGATTATCATATATTCCAAGATAAGGCCCACCGACAGGGTGCTGATTTCATGGGGTTGTGTGCCTTGCCTATAGTGTCCGGACATCTCTAGAGCCCTCGGGAGCACCCCTCTTTGAGGCTTTGTTTACCATGGCAGTGAGTGAGATCTGCCTGAGACGTGCATAAGCATAACCTCTGAAATGACCTCCTAACTCACTTTGAAATCTCTTAGATATACAGATTTCCTTGTAGTTAATGTTTTGCCCTTTTGGCTAAGGTCTTTTTCCAGATGCATTGCTGGTTGGCACTTGGTATTAAGCCTTTGGTTCCGGGGGGCCCATCCCGGGAGTCATGTCCAACATTGGGGTGGGGTGGGGTGGGGTGGAGAGGTAGTGATTTTATTTGCTGAGTTTGGCTTAGAGAGAGGCCTCATTTAAGTAACAAGAAGGTTTCAGGGAGTAACTCTTAGGCATTAGCCATTATTAGGCTAAGTTTCAATTTTGCAAGGAAAGGTTCATAAGTACAAGCATTAATATCGAAGGCTTGGCATATTGTTCTGTTTTCTTTTATTAGTCTTTACCTGTATACTCCAGAGATTCTTGCACACTATTTGAGAATGTAGCAGGACTCCCAAGGATGGGAGTTTAATATTTTGTTGGTTATTGTGTGGGTCTCTACCTATGGAGAAAACACATATGACAACATGAACACATTCATATTCCATAGAGGTATGCCCCAGGTGCATCCCTCCTTAACCATCCCCACCACCACCACCACCAACATCCTGTACCAGTGAACCTCCCCTGCCATAGATAGAAAAAGAACACTCTCACAATTGTATTCTCAACCACAGTCCTCTGCCTCCCCTGAGTTTACCTGTTCTTTCCTTAGCTCTCTTTCCACTCCTTGGATGGCCCAGCTCTGCTCATACTCACGCTCCAGCACTGTCAACCCCACAGACTTCACTTTACCACCATCACCCCCGTTCACTGCCATACCGCCACCATCTACCTTTTTATAGATTTTGCCCAGATTAAACATCAGTTCACCACTCTCTACTCCCTGTCTATCTTCTCTAACTTATCTTCCAGACTCTGCCTCTATGAGTCTGCTCAGTATCTTTAGTTCATATCACTGAGATCATGCAATATTTGTCCTTTAGTGATTGGCTTACTTCACTTAACCTCTTCAAGGTTCATCCATGTAGTTGCAATACTTCATTCCTTCTTACAGCTGAATAATATTCCGTCCTATGTATATACCACATTTTGTTTTTCCATTCATTCATTGATAAACACTTGGGTTGCTTCCAGCTTTTGACAGTTGTGAATAATGCTGCGATGAACATTGGTTGTGTATATATATATCTGTTCACACCCCTGCTTTCAATTCTAATGGGTATATTCCTAGTAGTGGGATTTCTGGGTCATATGGAAGTTCTGTACTTAGTTTCTTGAGGAACCGCCAAACTATCCTTCACATTGGCTGCACCGTTCTACATTCCCACCAGCAGTGAATGATTGAACCTGTTCCTCCACATCCTCTTCAACACTTGTCGTTTTCAGTGATTTTTTTAAAAATAGCAGCTAGTCTAGTAGGTGTGAGATACCTCATTATAGTTTTGATTTTCATTTCCCTAATTTCTAGTGGTGTTGAGCATCTTTTCATGTGCTTTTTAGCCATTTGCATTTCCTCTTTGGAAAAGTATCTATTCAAATCTCTTGCTCATTTTTTAAAGGGGTTGTTTGTCTTTTTAATATTGAATTGTAAAATTTCTTTATATATGCTGGATATTAGGCCCTTAATGGATAAGTGGTTCCCAAATATTTTCTCCTATTGAGTAGGCTGCCTTTTCATTTTCTTGACAATCTCCTTTAAAGCATAAAAGTTTTTAATTTTGAGGAGGTTCCATTTATATTTTTCTTCCGTTGCTTGTGCTTTGTGTATAAAGTTTTATGAAACTGTTTCCTTCTACAAGAGCTCATAGATGCTTCCGTACATTATCTTCTAGGAGCTTTATGGTCTTGGCACTTCTATTTAGGTCTTTGTTTCATCTTGAGATAATTTTTATATAGGGTATGAGGTGGTGATCCTCTTTCATTCTTTTGGATATAGAACAGATAGACAAAAAAAAGGAGGAGGGAGGGAGGGAGGAAGGAAGGAAGGAAGGAAGGAATTCATCAGGGGCTCAGGGAATTGAACACTAAGCACCACCAAGCACACAAACATGCATTATGGGCATCCCAGTGGGAGAAGAGAAGGGAAAAGGGGCAGAAGTGTTTGAGGAAATAATGGCTGAAAATTTCCCAACTCTTATGAAGGACATGGGTTTACATGTCCAGGAAGCGTAGCCTGCTCCAAACAGAATAAATCCTAGCAGATCTACCTCAAGACACATACTTATCAGATGGTCCAAGACAAAGACAGAATCCTGAAAGCAGCAAGAGAAAAGAGATCCATCACATAGAAGGGAAGCTCAATAAGTGCTGATTTGTTGTCTGAAATCATGGAAGCAAAAAGGCCAGTGGTATGACATAGTTAAAAAGAAAAAAAAAAAATTGCCAGCCAAGAATTCTGTATCCAGCAAAATTGTCATTCAAAAGTGAGGGAGAG
>PVKH010032716.1:0-12124 GCA_004027955.1 Chaetophractus vellerosus | reverse complement strand
TATATTTGCCATAGCCTTTGAATTAAATGTTAATGTTACATTTTTGCAAATAGTAGCTCTATTTTACCTTTTAAAAGCATATTGGCAAAATGTATTTTGGATTTAATTTGAAATGTATAGTGTTCTTAGGAGTCACATGTAGACTTAGGTATATAGCATGGATTAATAAATTTTGTATATTAACTGTTGTTTGAGTCCAAGACCATTAAGTGTTAGAGCTGAAAGGGATCTTAGAGTCCATCTTTTTCAAACCTCCTTCTGTGATGTATGAGAAATCTCGTGTATAATGTCACCAAAATAATGTATCCTTAAAACAGTATAATGTATGACATCATAAAGGAGGGTCAGGTTTAAATGTTAACATAATGTTTGATTATGGGAATTTGGTCTCTGTTGCTAATGTTTTTCTCTGGGCTCTTGTTTGGTTCCATGTGCTTTTTTGGAAAAATTGGGAAACATTTTCAGAAGAGAAATGACAATAACGAGAATTAGGAAACAATAGTCAGCAAGTTTAAGAATACTGGTTTTTCGTCTGCAAAAGAAAAAACTAAGCGCTAACTTACTATCTTAAAGTATAAGGAAAGCTTTTTTGCATCTTTGTTCACAGGTATTTCATTCTGGAAAATTGTTTTTAAACGGAATATACAATTTGCTGATCTTTTAAAATAAAAATATTTAATGCCTGTCGTTTGACTTTGAAACAATACCTTATAATAATTTATCTGAAGCTCTCTTCACAGGGTGGGATATACTGTAAGTTCTGTAGTCAAACTAGCTTGAGAAACTATGTATTATGTCCCTCCTTTGTATTATATTAACAGCCCTGAGATGGTCATCAGTAAAGAAACCCACTGGTTTTTGTTTATTTCAGGATTCCCCAAACTTTTAAACTGAGAAATCTTTTTTGATCTAATAGCTATTAATATCCTAAAATTCTTAAGTTGATGTCTTGTCATGCTTCTGAATCATACTGTAGTATTTACTTTGTTTTGCAAATTGGGAAAGAAAATTTTAAAATCTTTTGACATTTGCTTTTATTAGAGCTTGAATACAAGTGATTATTTTATCTATTAAATGTGTCAGTTCACATATATGGAACTTTTAACTTGTTAATTTCTGTTACTTGAATATTTAAGTTTGGAACTTGATTTGAATTTTTGCAGTTGGATTCAGAAACCATTTACTATTTTCTCTCTGTGCCAGTTATTAACTACAATTTGAGGCATAGCTTCTTGATCTTAAAGAACTCTTAGTCTAAGTTTATTAGTACAGTAGTATTTTTGTGGATAAATTAATGCAAGAAAATTGTGAGATAACTGTTTTAGTAAAATGATCTAATAAAATATCTCCATATTTACAGTGTTCTCACAATTGTCTCTTCTCCCTTTCCATTCCTTCCCAACCTCAGAGGTTGGCAGTATTTAGTATAACATGAGATGTAGCTATAAAATTCCCCTTCTTTTATGAAGTTGTCATTTTGCTATAAAAGAACAGAGTGTATGGGAGAAGATTTATGGAAGAAGTTTGATTATGAATTATGAAAATAAATTGCTTGTAGATATTTCACTGACTAAGTAGAGCATATGCACAATATGCAGTAAAATAACTTATCGTAAGTACCTCTGAAGGTTTGAACCATTGTTTGGTCATTTATTCATTCCCTAATTAATTTTGTCACCCTCATTCAAGAGTCATTTATTGAACAGCTGCTAGGCAGTCTAAGGCATGGGAAGCAAGGACATAAAAAAGTCATTTTAATATAATGTGGTAAAAGTCTTGATAGGACTAGGCTGCAGGATCAAAGGAGGAGGTTACTTTGGGGTTGTAAAGACAATTTTCCCAGTGGATGAAATTGCCTGCATTGCTTCTCAAAAGAAGAATAGGATTTAAACAAAGAAAAGGGAACAGTATTCTGGTTAGGAGGAATACCATGAGCTTAAGTATTTAGATGTGAAGCAGCTAACTCTACAAGAGGTTCATTATGACCAGAGTATAATCTGAGATTGAAAAGGTAGGAAACGAGGCCAGAGAGATAGCCAGTGATGAGGTCACAAAAGATCTTCTATACCATGGAAAGGAACTTGCATTATATTTCAAGGATAGCAGATTGTTTTTATTTTTATCTTGCATGCCATCTCTGTTCAATTTTGAGTGCCTTCCTAAAAAATTGTGTTGAGGATTCCAAGATCATTTTTAGGGTCAGTGGAAAAGTGCCGTGATTAGGTGACCTTGTAATTTATTGTCAATGCTATAATACTTTTCAGAGTGAAAGGGAGTGCTTACTGATAATTATGTTAGAACTACACATGTAAAATGGGTCTGTCCCAGGCAAATTGGGCATTTGGTCATTCTAGTCATGATTAGTTGATCATTTCTGACATGAGTATAAGAAAAAGAAGCTATAACACTTGTGATACATGTTTGTCAAACATACTGTGGGACATGGGAACCAGCATAACACTTGAATAGTCAAATAGTATGATCAGATTGATATATTAGAAAGGTCTTTTGGACTGTTTCATGGAAGGTGGATTTAGCAGGGAGTGGTGCCAAGTGTGAAGTACGGCAGGATATTGCCATTCTCTAGGTAACAGAAAATGTTGGCCTGAACTGAAGTAATGATAACAGGGCCAGTGAAGTCCAGGTATAATTTGGGTTACATCAATAGAATTTAAAGAGTGCTTGTATATGAAAAGAAATGAAGTAGAATGAAATTGACTCTCAGAGATTTGGCTTGAATGCCTGAAAGAGACAGTAATATGTTTAGGGGAAGATACTAAGTTCCATTCAAGTATGTCGAGTTTGAAGTATCTTTGGTACATTCAGATAGGCATATATAGAATAGTTCTGGTGGCATGAACCCTCCACCCATTGTTGTGTTTTAGACCCTGATTTCTCTTCTCTTGGTTTATCCATCCTTTTAATTTTAACTTCAGAAATTTTGCAAAGGCAATCATTTCTTTTTTTTCCCAGTATTATTGTAGATATTTTTGTTGTTGATAATTTGTTCAATTTCTTCCCATCATTTAAAAAGATTTGGGAATTCCTCTTTTGAGAAGGTAGGATGAGAAAAAAGAGTGAAACAGAAAGAAATTGATAGCTAGGGCAGGGTAAGAAAGGATCCTTTAATGTTGGATAGTATGTTTACAGGTTGTTGAAAAGAAGCTGGATAAAGAATAAAAGTAAAGGATATGAGGGTGGGGGTGTTACATAGCTGAGTGAAACCTGGTAGCATGAAAAGCTTAAGCAGGAATTCTTTTCCTCTTGAAGGGAGCATTACGATTTACTTTTTTCCCCTTCTTTTCTGGTTTCTTTCACTTACCATAATGTATCTTTTGTTTTGTTTTTTGTCTGATATTAACATCTTATAATATTAACATAAATTTGTTCAGTTTGAAAGAAAAACAGTCTTATATATGCAATATTAACCATATTCATATTTCACATAAGGGTCTGCTATGCTATACAGTCCCATGTTAAATTTTTTAGCTTTCCTTTTAGTAATATATATGATCTTAGAGTTTCCCTTTCAGCCACTGTCATACCCATGTAATAGCACTGCTAGTTACAAGCATTATGTTGTGTTTTCACCTTTTCTATGCCTTTCCAAAGATGAACACAGACCCTTTTTTAACAATTCTGCACAAGTTAACCCTCAGCTTTCCATTCTCTAACCTCATTCTCTTTTCTGGTAACCCATATTCAAGTTATTAAATACATGAGGTTGCATGATAAATTTAGATCATAATAGCGCAGTCATACAGTATTTGTCCTTTTGTGTATAGCTTGCTTCGTAAAGCATAATGTCCTCCAAGTTTATCCATGTTGTCATATGCTTTAAGACTTCAATTCTTCTGACAGCTACATGGTATTCCATTGTGTGTATACACCACAGTTTGTATATCCATTCATTGGTTGGTGGACACCTCGATTGTTTCCAACTTTTGGCAATCGTGAATAAGGCCGCTATGAACATCAGCGTGCGAATGTCTGATTGTGTCACTGCTGAAAGTTCTTCTGGGTATATACCCAATAGTGGTATTGCCGGGTCATGTGGCAAATTTATGTTCATCTTCTTTAGGAACTGCCAAACAGTCCTCCAAGAGGCTGTACCATTCTATATTCCAACCACCAGTGAATAAGTGTTCCTATCTCTCCACATCCTCTCCAACAATTGTAGTTTTCTATCATTTTTGTAGTGGCTATTCAAATAGGTATAAAATATCTTATTGTAGCTTTGATTTTCATTTCCTAAATCACTAGTGATGTTGAACATTTTTTCTTGTGTTTTTTCACCATTTATATTTCTTTGGACAAATTCTATTCAAGTCGTTTGCTCATTTTTTAATTGGGTTGTTTGTCTTTTTATTGTTGAGTTGTGGTATCTCTTTATATATTCTGGATATTAAACCCTTATCAGATATATGATTTCCAAATATTTTCTCCCATTGAGCTGCCTTTTCAACCTTTTGAAAAGCCCTTTGAGGTACAAAAGTGTTTAATTTTGAGGAGGTCTCATTCATCTGTTTTTTTGTTCTTGTTGCTGTGCTTCCTTTATGAGGTCCAAGAAACCACCACCTATCACACGATCTTTAAGATATTTCCCTACATTTTCTTCTAATTTTATGGTCCTGGCTTTTATATTTAGATCTTTGATCCATTTTGAGTTGATTCTTGTATAGTGAGTGAGATAGGGGTCCTCTTTCATTCTTTAGATTATGGATGTTCCGTTCTCCCAGCACCATTTGTTGAAGTGACTGTTTTGTCCCATCAACCTGGCATCTTCACAATATTTAATCTTCTAATCCATGAACACAGAATGTTTTTCCATTTGTTTAGGTTTTCATTGATTTCTTTTAGCATTGTTTTGTAGTTTTCCGTACTTCCTTGGTTAAATTGATTCCTAGGTATTTGAGTCTTTTTGTTGCTAGTGTAAATGGAATTTCCCCCCTGATTTCCTCCTCACATTGTTCAATATTAGTGTACAGAAACAATATTGATTTTTGTGGGTGTTTGTATTGCTCTTGTATCCTGCCAATTTATTGACCCCATTTATTCAAGTAGCTACATTTCAGAATTTTCTAAATATAAGATCATGTCATCTGTGAATAGTGAGTGTTTTACTTCCTCTTTTCCTATTTGGATGCCTTTTTTTTTGGTTTGTTTTCTTGTCTAATTGCTCTAGCTAGAACTTCTAGCACAATGTTGAATAACAGTGGTGACAGTGGGCGTCCTTGTCTTGTTCCCGATCTTAGAGGGAAAGCTTTCAACCTTACCTCATTGAGTGCAATGTTGGCTGTGGGCTTTTCATTTATACCGTTTATGATATTGAGAAATTCTGTTTCTATTATTTGAAGCATTTTTTTTTTTAAAGATTTATTTATTTTATTACATATCTCCCCTTCCCCCCGATTGCATCGACGCGCCGAGACTTGGTCACTGCGCAGGCGCGGCTTTCCCCGCTTGTGGGCGGCTTCTGCTTCTATTCACGGCTGGCTCTTGCTTCAGTTCGCGGGTGGCTGGCTGCGCTCCATTCACAGGCGACCTGCCCTGCCCGTGGCGGCTTTTGCCCTGCCCACGGTGGCTCTGGCCCGCCCATGGCGGCTTGCCATTCTCAAGGCGGTCTGCCTGCTAGGAGAGGTCCCCGGGAACCGAACCCAGGGCCTCCCATGTGGTATGCTGGTGCCCTATCCTATCCACTGGGCTATCGAGCCGGCCCCTATTTGAAGCGTTTTTATCAAGAAAGGATGATGGATTTGTTGAGTACCTTTTCTGCATCCATTGCGATGATTGTGTGGATTGTTTTCCTTCAATTTTTAATGTGGTGTATTACATTGATTGATTTTCTTATGTTGAAACCACCCTTGCATACCAGGAATAGATCCTACTTGGTCGTGGTGTATAATTCTTTTGATATGTTGTTGGATTCTATTTGCGAGTATTTTGTTAGAATGTTTGCACCTGTGTTCATTAGAAAGATTGGTCTGTAATTTTCTTGTAGTAGCTTTATCTGGCTTTGGTATTAGGGTGATGTTGGCTTCATAAAAGTGTGTTGGGTAATTTTCTCTCCTCTTCAGTTTTTTGAAAGAAGTTAAACACGATTGGTGTTAATTCTTCTCGAAATGCTTGGTAGAATTTGAAGTCTTCTGTTGGGAGATTTTTTTATGACTGATTGTATCTCTTTAAATGTGATTGGTTTGTTAAGTTTTTGTAGTTCTTGTAGAGTCAGTGTAGGTTGTGTGTTTCTAGGAATTTGTCCATTTCATGTAGGTTGTCTAGTTTGTTGGCATAGTTATTCATAATATCCTCTTATGATCCTTTTTATTTCTGTGGGGTCAGTTGTAATGTAACTTCACCCCTTTCATTTCTGATTTAATTTATTTGCATCCTCTCTCTATTTTTCTTTGTTAGTTTAGGTAGGAGTTTATCCGTTTTATTGATCTTCTCCTAGAACCAGCTTTTGGTTTTGAATGGGAGTAAGTTTACAACATGGAATTAGCTGGTGGCAATGTTTCACAAGAGTAGGTCCAAGGAATTAATTGATAGGGTGGCATGCAGGGGAGATTTGGGTAGTTCTCTGCCTGTCTGAAGTCAGGTAAAGCTTGGATTGGTAGGATTTTAGGTGAATAGACTGGTGAAAGAATTAGATATATTAAGAAGTAAATACTTGGTCCCCAGTTAGGGGAAAATCTTAAAAAATAATGCCCCAAATAATTGGGGTGTCTAGCTCCACCACTGGGGACTTGTGGTGCCATTAATGGGAAAGGGAGGAGAAGAAAGAGAAACAGTTTACAACTTAATTTTTTTTAAAATACTTTCTTTTTGCTGATAACTAGAATAAACCTTCAGATAACTAGACCGAACCTTACAAATCATTCTTACAAAAAGCATCTTTCAAGAGGGAATACTAGAAGGGGAAAAAATAAAAGGAAGTGGAAAGATTTATTTTAAAGCTTTATTAGGTAAATCACTGTGAGAAATAATTATTGGTCTGTGGATATGTAGTATATGAAAGCTTTTAAAACTGTATTGATATTCCAGTGATAACTCAACATAGCTTGAGTTTGATTTATAATAAAACTAACTTTTAATTTTTGGATGTTTTTAAAGTTTTAAATAAAAAGTGTAGGGTATATTTATATTTGTTTTTATAATCTACAAATTGATATTTGTAGAAAACATGGTGAGTACTTATTCAGAGGTTTTGCTGTGTATGTATTTGCTTTTAAGATTATTGATAACTAAACATTTATCTTTTTTTCTTAGTCCAAACCCCTGATACCTCTTCAAAAAGAGACTGATTCAGAGACCCAGAAAATGGTGCTTACTAACTACATGTTCCCTCAGCAGCCAAGGACTGAGGATGGTAGGAATTTAAGAACCTTTTCTTTTCTTTTCTTTTCTTTTATTATTATTATTATTTTTAATATTGACTGGTCTAAGCAAAGATGGGATGTGACTTTTAAGTTCAAAGGCCTTGTCTGGTTTGAAAGTAATTTGGAGAATTGATCAAAAATGGTCTCTCAAATAATGGGGAAAGTAAGGCAACATCTCAGGATTTTAAACAGTTGAATTTAGAAGTATAGGTATGCCATATGCTTCCTTTAAATGATTCCTTGAGATTAAGCAACTAATTTCGTCTATTTAATATCTCTGTTCTAAATCACATTTAGCTAAATGCTACAAATCCATATTTAGTGTTATGTGACAAGAACTATTTAAACCAGGTAATATTTTGTTCCCTTCTGTTGTTGCTTTTTACTTAATACTACCTTTGGATCTATACTCTAGATTAGAATAATCACTAGAAATGTGGTTGTAAATGTTAACTGTAAGTCCTTACTTAGTAATCATTTTGCCAATATAGGATGAATATATCCTTTACTATTGGCAACAAATCTTTTTTTGGGATTATGGTATATAAAAACCTTAGAGACTAAGGAGCAAGTTGTTTCAATTATATGCTTTATTGTATGTGTGTGTGTGTGTGTGTGTAATATTTACTATGTGTAATACTTACATAATTTTGTGTGTGTACCTTTTTTCTAAAACCAGTAAAAATTTCTGTGGTCCAAAGTTATTTATATATTAACTCTTAATGCATAAAAACACAGAAAAAAATCTAAATTACTCATTACTTTTAATATATAAAATATATCTTGGACAAGTTATAGTGACTCTTGAGCTTCAATTTCCTTATCTTGAATTAGCATAGTAGTGTTTATTTTGCAGGACTGTTCTACAGATGAGAAATAATATATAAAAAGTGCTTAGCAGTATGTCTGAGTCAACCAAATTGGCTATTATTATTCTTACATATTTTTTGGTAGTTTTAACAGATAGCTTTGAAATACTTTAATCACTAAAACTTTAAACGTACCTAACTTTTGTTCCATAACTAGTGATAAACAATTTTTTAAAAACTCATTGAGTTATACACTTTGATAAAGAATATTATTTCATGGGTATATATAATGAAATTTATTTGAGTGAAGCAAAAACCAGCTTTTGAATTAAATTCAAAGTTAAGATGTGAAATGCAAATAGATTTGTTCATTAAAGGGCCTGTAATGAAAGCTTTGAGAATATGTTTAAAAGGAGGATTTCTCTTCCATGTTATTTATTTATTTTTAAATTTTAAAAAATTTGTTTAAAGATATTTAGATTACATAAATGTTGTATAAAAAATATCAGATATTCTGATATGCCCTGCTCCCCACACTGCCCACATTTGCCCCCATTAACAACATCCTTCATTAGTGTAGTACATTCATTGCCATTAATGTTCTTCCATGTATTTAAATCCATTCCCTGCCTCTGTATTTAGCAATATAATAAAATATGGAAACATGTATCCATAACAAAATATAATATACTTAATTTTAATCAGTCAGTGTTGATGTAATTTTATGTGAATACTATAAGTACACTATAAATTAAGTTAAAAATAGATATAGAAACTCTGGCTTATGCCAATACTAGTGCAGTGTGGGAAATGATAGCAAATACTTTGATACATCCATGGAAGCTTTTTTTGTTTTAGTTACTGGGATTCTTGTCTCAGTTTTCTACTTTTGTCCCTGAAGATGGTCTCTGGATAATAGGAAATAGTAGAAGTGAGTATTCTATAAATAATATTATGATCAACTATATAACATATTCAAATAATAGGTCTTTCATGCAGGAAAATAGAATGCTAAGCTAATACTTATTAAAACAGTTTTGAGGAAAGAGAGAATGAATTCTTAGTCTAGGGAATAGACTTCATTGTCCAAGAGCCCATGATGGCATGTTATTACAGTAAAGAGCCATCTAATAAATGTTTTATGCTTTGCAGGCCAAAACTCTGTTGCAGCTACTCAACTCTGCACTTGTAGTGCAAAAGCAGACATAGACAAGAAGTAAACAAATGAGCATGGCTGTGTGCTAATAAAACTTTATTTATGGACAGTGAAATTTGAATTTCATGTAATTTTTAAATTATTTTAAAAGCAATTTATTGAAGTATATCATTCATATATGAACACATATAAACAATAAACGTGTAGTAAAAGTTGTGAACTTACAAAACATACATAACATCATACAAGGGTTCCCATACATTACCCTGCAACAGATACCTTCCATTGTTGTGAAGCACTTATAACAAATTATGAAAGAACTTCATTAAAGTGTTGCTACTAACTATAGTCCATATCTTATGTAATTTTTAAGTCATGAAGTATTACTCTTCTTTTGTTTCCCCCACCCACCCCATTATTTAAAAATGTAAAAAACAAACTCCTAAATTGTACAAAAAATGGTGGGCCAGATTTAGCGGTTTGCTGATCCCTACCTTAAAGGGTTAAAAAGGCAAACTTGCAAGCAGACAGAAACATATTCTCTGTTTTGTTTTCTTTTGTTATTTTGCTATTGTGTATATATTGTTATTTTATTGTTTCAGAAAAGTAATAAAAAGTGGGAAATATTATAAAAGATTCAAATCCAGATATCATTCCAAAGGAAGATTCTGAAAGAAAATTATTTAACTAAATTATTATATACACAGTTGTGGTATTTTTTGAAGGGCCTTCCAGGGAGTGATCAGATAAATGTCTTCTGTTCAAATAAGAGTAATTACAAACTATTTTACTAGGTTAGTAGGACTTTAGTTTGACCATCTTTCATTGTTGTTTAGACTTTAATTTTACATTATACCTGTATGGTAAAAGTAGTTCTAAATCTTATCTTGATCTCTCTTGAGGTATTATTATTATTATTATTATTATTATTATTATTATTATTATTACATTCTCAAAAGTCTTACAATCTCTTATCATTGGGTTTCTATCTGTAAATTGGAAATACTTTTATACCCTAGATTCCGTGAATGTAGTAAGGATAATTGAAATAAGCAAATTTAGCTGTACCTTTCTTAGAGTTATGTTGGTACTCTGAACTAGGGATCAAGAAACAAGGACCAGATCTGACCCACTGCCTGTTTTTGTGTGGCCCATGAGATAAGAATTGGTTTTTCAGGTGAATATTTGTAATTGATTTAGTGATGGGGGGAGCATTAACTTTAAATCCCAATTAAGTGAAATATTATTGCATAATTTAAAAAAGAACTACAATCTTATTAGTAGACCTGTACTATAAACATTTTTACTCTATTTTTATATTTTGAGTTTTGTCAATGAAAATTTTGTGGAAATTTGTTTTCTCTCTTGCTATGTAAATACCTAAAGAGAATCTTTGGTTTTGTTCTTGGCTCACAAAGCATAAAATATTTACTATTTACAGAATAAGTTAGCTGACCGCTGCTCTAAACTGTTCTAATTGTGAGTATGCTCATGCTTCATTCTCTCAGTTTTCCATATAATCCCTTATTATCATTTCATGCTTCAAAACCTCCTGGCCTCCTCCCTTCTATCATTTCTATTTATTCCCTTGCTATTGCTTCTTAAAGGAGATCATAATTCAGGTAAGAAATTTATGAAGAATAGAAGTAGCAATATGGAAATCTTGCCACTTTTATTTTTTGTTATTGGAGATTTGATTTAGAGTGGAAGGATCTGTAGTGGAAAAGTCTGAGATACAAGTTTTGGCTATTGTGAAGCCTTTTGGAGTTCATGTGCCACTTGAAATATCTCACTATGGGTATTATAAGGGGAGCACTTTAGCTTATTACCCTCATAATACTGAAATTCGAAACTACATTGGTGTGGTTAGGAGAGTGAATTTCCTTTCCACTGCAAAAAAATCTTTTTCTTTCATCCCAGAGCCTCTAGTAATAGATGTCAGAAAATACTGTACACAGTTCTTGGGTTGGAGTTTTGCAACAATTTCAGAGAAGTAGACACTTTGTTTCTTTTAATCCAGTTAGTTGTTCTTGAATGCCAGGCATTGTGCAAGATTTAAGTATTCAAAGATAAAAGTCCTTACCTTCAATAAGCTCATTAATTCTACAGAAGGATAATAATAAACAAATTTGAAAAAGAAGGGATGAAATCCTGGGCTTAGGTAGAGGAATCTTAGGAAGAGGAGGAAGTATGGTTTCATATAACAATAAATTTATAGCTAGTAGTCAGGATGTTAAGGAATAAGAGCCCGAGGGTTTTTATTGCATTTCTTTTCTCACTGAAGTGAGAAAAGTGAAACAGAAGATAGCTTCTTGATCAAAGTGTTTGTGATTTAGAATGGGAGAAGAGGCTGACTAGGAATCAGTACGATTCCTAGGTAACATGGAGGAATAACAAAGATGGGAGAAATACCACAAATTTGTAGTAGTTCCAAACAACAAGGTTATTTTCTTTTTCTCTGATAGAATTCAGCAGTACAGAGCAAAGAAGGTAAGTGACTGAAGCACCTGACTGAGTTTTGTTGGATAGTTTTGGCTTAAGTAAAAGGGGGCAAGAGAGTTGACAGTGGTTGAAATAATGTATTGGGAAATCTAAGGTGAAGAGAGAAGAAAGCAAAACCTGGAGTTGTTTTGCACAAAGAAAAGGAAATGGGGTTAAGGAACTGAAATTTTAGCAGCAATAATGGAATGAATGATTTGGAATGGCAGGTGTAGTTGTCAAAAAGGTGGAGAAATATTAAGGAAGCCAAAATCTTGGATATGACCATGTTTGTGAAAGATGTA
>PVKH010032715.1:0-11938 GCA_004027955.1 Chaetophractus vellerosus | reverse complement strand
AGAACCTCCAGTGGCCACTGCCTCCACATCAATGTTGCAATTTCTTCCATTGCTAGAATCACAATATGTCTATAGTAGAATATCAGTAAGTCTACTCTGGTCCATAGTTCATGCCCCAATCCTGAGGATTCTGGGATGGTGATGTCCACTCCACCTCTAATTGAGAGGGGACTTCGATCCCGTCTAGCTGATGGATGGGACTCTCTTGCTTGCAGTTGTAGGCTCTGTTGTTTCCTTGGTATGGTGTTTGTCCATCCTCACCTCCTTGTTAGTTGTCCTGGGTGAGTCCAATGAACTGGGGAATGGTGTTGCAACTCTGCTGAGGGCCCAGCTAGCCCATGGACAGCCCAAAGATTCAAGTCTCTTGGATGTACACTTACCAACTCCAGCACCAAGTTCAAATAGAAGAGACAGATGAGCCATGTGTAGGGAAACCTTAACTGAGTCCAACTCTGTCACACTCAGGAGCACAAACTCCAAAGTAGGGCCTACTGGCAAGGTACCAAACTCTGGAGCTATCTGCCCTGACCATAGGACCTGGTTGTCTCCAGAGCCCTCAGGAGCCCCACTATTTGGGGTAATGTCTTCTTTGGAGTCTATGAGATCCTGCTGAATGTGCATAAGCATTACCTCTGGGATGACCTCCTGACTCACTTTGAAGTCTCTCAGCTTTATAAACTCCTTTGTCTTTACCTTTTCCCCTGTTTATTCGAGGTTTGCCTTTTTTCTTTCTTTTCTTTTTTTGAGAAATAGATGTATCTTATATGCCTACAAATATTTACAAAGATGATTTTATAGCTAGTCTAAGGAAGAGAAAAGATGTGTTGCAGAATTCATAAACGTAAAATAATTAAATATATTAAGATGATTTAGATTCCTAGGAAGACAATTTGATCAGCATATTGAAAAATATGATAGATAATGGACTATGGTAGAATAAGTTAGATAACTGTGTTTCTACTTAACTATAGTTGAGTTCTTTGGTTTTATTGCTTGTCATTTGAATAATAAAAAGTTTTATTTACAGCCGACAAAAGGCAGTAGGATATAATTGATATTCATTTATTTTATTAAAGGAATCTGATTTGGTAAAAACAGTCAGAAAATAGTATTTTTAACACTAGTAGTAAAATTTATTTTTTTTTATCCATAAAAAGCCTCATTTATTTTTATAGAGATTTGATGACACATCTGCTTGCTTTATTCAGCTGAAAAAGAAAATGTTGGTTCTTGGTGTTTGGTAAAATTGCTTTGTTAAATTATTTTCTAAATTGTTCAACTTTTAACAAATGACATTTGATACTAACACTGGAAAGCAATTTCAGCTAATTAAGTAGATCTCTCCATAAACCGTTGGAACATTAAGATGACATACTGTTCATTCAAGATTATTTTAATTGGTACAATTATTGTAATTTTGTTGCAATTATGTGTTGAGCTAAAAGCTTTTGTCTAGATCATTTGAGGTTTTTTTTGTTAACATACATTTAGTAAGAAGAAAGGGAGTAAAATAAAAACTGAAGATAAAGATTTTCTCTTTAATGATAGCATTTTAGATATCTATTGAAATATTTTAGTATAAAACTTTATTTCTGATATTTTTCAGTGAGCCTTTTAAGTAATGATAGAGGTTTTTAAAAGAAAAATTCAGATAATTTTTGTGAAGGTAATGCTTTAAATTTCTGTTTTGACACTGTTCTAGCAGTTTTTTACTCAGGATGATATGGTCAGAATAATTTTGTGATAAAAATAATACATACTTTATTTTGGTATTCTTTTGATTTTTTTTAAACAATTGGGTAAGTTTTGAGGGAGCTTCGGAATAGTAGCCATTTTACACTTCAGTGAAATGAGCTACTTGCTGATTAGACTTTATAGACATCTTATTTATAACCTTTATCCTAAATTTAAAAATTTTAAATAATTCAAGTAACAGTATTTCTGTACTTTACTTAAGACATTTTTCATAATAAAACATCATATTTTTGATATATTTTCCTGATATTCAGCTAAAGTTTTCATAAGCTTAATCTTATAACTTCTAGTCATCTCATGCCTCCCTTAGCTCTCCCTGACCTGTTCTGATTGATTATTAAGCCCCTCCATCATTTGACCCAGATTATGTACAGGCTTGTGTCATTTGTATGTGTACCTAAGATTTTGAATAGCATTAAAAATTGGACAATAGTTATTTTTGATTTGTGAAGAAGTCATCTCATCTTTGTACCAATGATTTTTCTCTTAATTTAGGTTTTGAAATACTAGAAATAGTGTGTTTATTCCAAGCATCTCATGCCTGCTCTTTTGGTGTTTTGGTTTTTTTTTTTTATTTCCAGGAGGTACTGGGGATTGAACCTGGGACCTCATATATGTGAAGCAGGCGTTCAACCACTGAGCTATACCCGTTCTCCTTTTGGTGTTTTTTGAATACAGTTGAGACTCTTAATGAAATTCTATCTTCTTGATATATTGTGTTGGTCTTATCATCATTCAAAATTTATTAAATTACTATTTTGTATATAACAATTTTTCCATTTTTATTCCCCAAACACACTACCTTTAATGTGTATATAATGTAGATACTTTATTCAGAGGTTCAATATTTTTATCAGTTATCTTTATCCTTTTTAAGAGATAACCTAATCTAGTTCTTTGCAAAATCACAAAATAATTCTCCATTTAGGAGAGGGAACTAAGCAGGTTTGTACTGGAAAAAAGGTTATAGAATCATATTTTATTGGGATAAAAGTAAATAGCACTAGTGTACTTGTCATATTTAATGTGAAGAGTAAGCCTGCAAGCTATGAGCAAAGATGTTTGTAATCTGGTGTAATATTGACAGTTTAATGTACTGTCCTGCTTTTGTATTGCTTATTTCTATTCATTACCTTTCTGGAAATTAAGTGGAAAATTCCAATTCCTAAAGATAATAAAAGTGAAGGGCAGAACTTTATAAATTTATTTTGTGTTGCACCTGAAAATCATACCTACTTTTGTTGTTGGGAAAAAAACAACTGTTAAACTAAATACATTTAACTGTTTTTGAGTGTGTCTATATATTTTGCTAGTAGTAACACCCAAAGGTGTGTGAGAAATTAATGGGGGAAAGCTTAAAATTCATTCACTTATTCAGAAAATAGTTAATGAGCACTTATTATGGAGAAGGCACTATTGTGTTACATCCACAAATAAAACAAAGATCCCTGCCCCGAGGAACTTACATTCTAGCAGAATGACATATAATAAACAATATATATAATACATAATTATTCAGTATGTTAGAAAATGACAAGTGCTGTGTAAATATTAAAAAGTAGAACAGAGTTATATCAGGAATAGTAGAGGTTCTACATTAAATAAGGTGGTCTGGATAGTCTCATTGAGAAGATGAGAGTTGAGCCAGAATTTGAAGAAGGTTAGAGAATTAGCCAAGCAGATATCTAGGGAGAGTTTCCAGGCAGAGGGAACAGTTTGGGCAAAGATCCTAAGGCCAAAGGGTGCCTGGAATGTTTGAGGAACAGCAATACACAAGGGAGCAGGTGTGGCTAAAGGAAATTCACTGAGGAAGAGTGGGTAGAATTTGAGGTTTTCATGTCCAGCTTTCTGAAGACCGTTATAGGAACTTTACCTTTTACTCTAAGTAAAATGGAAATCCATTGGAGGATTTTGAAAACATTGTATCCATTAACCTGATGCTCTAAGTGCCTATTATTTGATTGTATCAGTAGTGTAACTTGGCCTGAGTTGGGGAAGCCTGTTGATCTAAGGGTGCAAATTTTGAGAATCTTATGCTGGGAATCATTCTGGGTAAATAGAAAGTTATGCTGAAAGTAAGGAATAATCCCACAGTAAAGATGAAATGAGTGATAGAGAATGGCACATAATGGCACTCTATGAATAAGAGTGAGCTAAGAAATAAATAATCTTATCTATGGTCTTCTATTGTGTATTGAAAAGAAAATGTGTTATTCTAAACATATGTAAGAATTATTGGACTAACTTCTTTATGTATTTCTCCTGTTTTAATATTTTCTTATGGTAATTTTATTCTTTATTTTCTTATTCAACTATGGATTTATAGTCTACTTTTTGGATCATTTTAAAAATTGCCTTCTCTTCTTAAACTTGTCATCTGCACACTCTGCCCCTCCTGGTATTTAATCCCTTGGCTGTGAGTGAATGAAAGATGATTTTTATTGCATTGAGGACTGATAGGTGTAGGAAGATATCTCAGGCTGGAAGGCAACTGATGAGTTATAGTTTATATTAATAATAATATTGATTTTGATTTATGGGTAGTATAAAATGGAAAAGGGTAGTCTTTGCATATTGAATTAGAGTCTAAGTAATAAAGGGAAATAATTGGTCAAAATTCTGTATGTACAGGAACCAGGTTCATACTGGAGTTCTCTGGCACTATCTTATGCATTTTCCCTCCTACTTCTTACCTTTCCACAAGCAGTTCTCTCTGGGCTATCCTTCCTTCTCTTCCACCCATTCTTCTGGTCTCATCTTAAATGCTCTACCTCAGGGAGCCTTTTGTAACCAGGCTTAGCCCACTCCCCAAGATCTCATTAGATGTGTTTATTAGGTAGGTTACTCCATAGCACTTACCATAGTCACCCTTTTATAAATATTAGCATTGCTCTTTCTTTGTATTTGTCTCCTAACCTAGCCTATAAACTGTGGACTGTAGCTTTCTTAAACATTGTTGAATTCCTTGTGTCTAGCCAAGTGCTTGGCATAGAGTAAGCAGTAGTGGGCATTTATGAAGGAATAAAGAAATATGACAAATGATATTTGGATTAAGGAAGGCATCTTGAAGAAGATACTGTCCATACAGACACCTCATTCTTTGGTTCTAAAATGTGGATAAAGTGTTTCTTTTGTTATTATATCAGTATATCCCTGTATGAGGCACATAGTAAGTTTTCAGGACACATAGATTGAATAATGATTACATATCTCAGCAAATACTTAGTAGTTTCTGCCTTTTGTCAGGTGGTACTAAAATCAAAACAATGTTTTCATAGGCATTTCCTTGTAACTTTAAATTAAACCTACATTTCTGAGGCATCTTACATTTTAAATCCTTTTATGAATACCTTGATTTGGTTGTGTTGCTTCATGCCAAAATACTTTTAGACAAATCTCTCTGAATTAGGTTCCTCTTATAAGCTGTTGTCAGTATTGTTTTAAAAGACTGCGTGACTTAATTGACACCATTTTTATTATGCTAAACATTTTGTGTTCATTTATTAAACAAATACTTATAGAATCTATTACGTGCTGGGCACATGCTAAAAAAAGTAAGCCATAATATTACTCGAGCTCTCAATATGTGCCACACATTGGATTAAGTACTTTACCTAGATTGTGTCATTTAATACCCATAATAACCCTAGGAAGCAAAAAAAAAAAAAAAAAAAAGTGTTACTTACGACCACACAGCTATAACTGGTTGAGCTTTCCCAGGCCCACTCTTGAAGTCCTTTTTAACTCCATATTCAGACAGTGAGAGTGGGAATATATGGAAATAGATTACTAAACTGATTTTAGTTTTATTTCCAGATATATTTTGTTCAATTTTTCCATGATAGACCTATGTATATTTAGAATAATTATGTATCACTGAGAATGTTACAGCAGTTAAACATTTTTCTAGAGGATTAATTTCTTTTCAATTAAAAAATCCAAACTTCTTAGCAACTTACATAAAGCCTCAAATTAATGGTTATTCAGTTCTAATTGTCTCTAGTAACTGCAGAAGGTTTGGTACAGAAAGCTTCAAAAAATTAGTTTTGATATTTAGCATTTAAACAGCTGGTGCATCTGTTTGTTTAAGCCTTTTTACCATTTTTATTCGCACTAAATGGCAGTAAGTTTTTGTAGGTAGCTTTTTAAATAGCTTTTCTTTTGCTTTTAATAGGATAAAATTTATTTTCAAAGTATTTCTCAGTGTTAAACATGATAACATTTTTAGTGTTTTACACTAATGAAGAAAGAAGAAAGAATCTTAAATGCTCCAAAGTTGTGTGTTCCTAACTTCAATATGAAAACCCAAGTATATTAGCTAAGGCTATTGGGAAATAGAAATAGCAAAGTCAATTTCTCTAAAATAATATACATATGTTTTACTATGTAAAACAAAAAGTATTACCTATACAGGTTCACAGATTATTTTATAATACAGTAAGAGGATTATGTGCGCTTACATTTTGTAACAAATCTGATTATTGAAGGATTTAAGTTTGTTCAACACATTAAATAAGCCTTTAGAAATGAGATAGCTAATTTTTTTCTATATTTTAAAAGTTTGTGATTTTGGAATTTCAAATCAAAATATTTTAAGACTTTCAAAATAGAAAAATAAAGCATTGTACAACAAGAATGCTAGTTCCCTAAAATGCTAAAAGAATGTGTGGTGCTGACATAAAACCATGTTGCCAGTGGCTTTTGTTAGTAATATACAATAAGTCCACTAGATGGGAGTATTTCACTAGAAATGTTAGTAGCCCTTGCAGTCCAAGAAATCAGATCTATTGTGTTTTGCTTTCCCCTTTTCATAGCAGAAAAAGAAGTAAAAAATTGAGTTTAATGACTATTTAAAACTCTTAAAGTTGCATTTCCATTCCTGTTTTTTTTTAAATGTCCTCACAAGACATTTGTAAGCACTAAGCATCACTAAGACAAGTTAATGGTTAAATGATGATTGACATAGTTTTTATTAAATTTTGGAGTACCTTTTCCTACTAAAATTCTTTTAAATTAGCTTTTGGGAAAAAGGTGGGTATGAAAAAAAGAGACTTTTTTAAAATTGATCTATTTACAAATTTGTATTTAGATTTTAAAATGTTAAAATCTAAACATTGTAAACTTTTAAGGCAAGTTGTATAATAAAGTTTTTGCTTTAATCTGAGGCATATTTATAGACTTACTCTTGAGTTCAAGGCCTCCATCACTATGCCTGTTATTCAGAGTTTTACTGCAAAACGTTAACTTCCTGTATATAATGAATGTGACACTTTGTTACTTAAAGGCAATATTTACATTGATATCTCTTACTGCTTGGTAGTACTTCCTGATATTATTAGTGTTGGCCAAAACAACTTTGAAAATTTGATATCATTTACTTTCATTTGAACATTAAAAATATAGTATAAATTCTTGGGGCAAAATAATGGGGCTTTGCTTTTTTTTAATGATAGATACTATTTTCATATTGAGTCAGTTGTAAATTATTTTGCCTCTCTTATCTCTTTACTGAAGTCTTCTCTCCTAACCCTAGCTTGAAATTATCATTTTGTTATCTAAATTCCTATATCTAATCACTTGTATTATACAACTATAGTACAGTTATTTTTCAGACTTTTTCTTCTTGGTGGAAACCTTTTTACAATTGAAGTCTTATGCAGAATTCCAATATATGAAGCATCATTAATATAAATTAATTCATTTAAATGGTAACATTTACCAACAAATTCAATTGAGAAAAATGAGTGGCTCCAAAGAATATTAAAATGGAAATAAAGATTGTGGATGATTATTGCAGTCTTACATAGGTTTAAACATCTATTTGTTTTTCTGTTTACTTTTGATATTTTAATATCAAGAAAATATCCTAAATCGTAAGTAGATGCAAATGTTACCAATTTTAAAACTTGCTCTATAATGGCAGGATATTTGGATAAATTTGATCCAGAAACTTGAAAGAAAATTGAGAATTTATTTTCATAGGTGACTCACCAAAAAACATGTTACATTTGCTCATATTTCTTATAATAATATGATGTGTTGAGGGCTGCTTCTCTGAATAGGTTCTGCAACAGTCTAAAATGTGACACAAGTCATGTCATGAGTTATTGTTGCTACTGTCCAGCTGATTATTACATTGTGCACAGAGCAAGAGCCTAGCAGACCTTGAACTCAGGCATGTGGGGTATACTATCTTACTCGCTTACATAATTTCATGAACAGAAAAGTACTGGATTGGATTTTGGAAAAAAAAAGATGAGGGTATTTAAATATGTACATGAAGATGGAGGAGAAGCTTCATTTCAAGGTCTGCAAAAAACCTGACACTAAACAGAAAACCAGATGGCCTGGCAGCATAGGTTTATATGTTGGTCTTCTTCAGGATGTTAAAATTCAAAGTATAGCAGCAATTCTTTTTATTATATTGTTAAGGAGTTCAAAGTCATTTAAATGATTAATTAAATTCTGAGATGCCTGTGTGGTATACAGTTTGGTACAGTGAGTAGAGCACAGGCATTTACATCAGGCAGACCTAGGTTTTAGCTCTGCCACTTTAATGCTAGATGATGTTGGGCCAGTTGCTTAACCTCTTTGAGACTTTATACCTCCTTTTAAAAAATTGAAATAATACCTCATGGGAGGTTTTGAGGTTTTAATTAGATAAGCTGGGTAGAGCATCTGGCCCAGGGAATGGCCTGTAGCAGGTATTCAACAAATATTAGTTAACTTTTTTCCTCTCTCAATTCTTTATAACTTTTAAAAATATTTTTTCTACTAAATGGTAAGATCATATAAGTTATACAGAGCCTCCAAATGTACCTTCCTCAGAATATTTTACATAATACACAATAATGAAAGTAATGACTTATCAGTATTGTAGTTGAACTTAAGCAGGTAACTCTTTGAGCGTTCATAGTTTTACTCTCTGTTTGTTGGCCCTTTCTCATCTCTATAGTTAGTAAAATTGCAGTCTTAAAGCCAAGAGGAGTTATGCTTCAGGTATCTTTTTTACATCAAAAACCAAGGAAGCTCTGACAAGGAAGAGACATCTTTCCTAAGGTCAGTGCTTTTCTTCATTGCTTAGAGAGAAAATAGCATCTACCTGCATGAAGAGATAATGGGAAGCCTCTATAGGGCCATAGATGGGATCTTAGAAATCTACTTCTGCTCCTTTGAAATAAAGAAACTCAAGTCTAGAGAGGTTAAATGACTTTCCCCAAAGAACACACAGTTAACAAATGTCAGCCTCTTAAATTCAATTTGTCTTTCAATTCAGAATATAGCCAAATGGCATTTTATGCAGGCATTATATTCCTTGAAATCACTGCTTTTTATCAAAACTGCATTTAATGCAAAGCATGGAAAATGTAAATGTGTAGTAAATATATAATAGCTTCAAAGGGAGTTTTTAGTTTTTAGACTTTGGTTACACTAAATTTCTTAGTCAGTTGAATACACTGGCAGATTGAATCATCGTTTCTTTTTTAATGTGAATGCTTGCATATCAAAATAATTCAGTGCTTTTTTTTTTAATTTAAAAAGAATGGGATTTTTGTGGTCATAAAATTTTTCCTCCTATTATTTCTATTCCTAGGTTATTTTTCACTTTCTGACCATATTTGTTATTCATGCACGAAACAATAAGCAAGAACAAGTGAAACACATGAAATAGATACTGCCAGCAGCACTGATTTATAATCCAGAAGAGTGACTATATTAGTCAACCAAAGAGGTGCTGATGCAAAGTGCCAGAAATCTGTTGGTTTTTATAAACGGTATTTATTTGGGGTAAAAGCTTACATTACAAGGCCCTAAAGAGCCCAACTCAAGGTTCCGTAAGAGGTACTTTCTCACCAAAGTCAGTTGCCACATGTTGAAGTAAGATGGTGGACCTGGTGTCTCCTTCCTTCCTTTTTCTTAAGACTCCATGGGCCCAGCTTCTTCTGATCTCAGCTGTAGGCTGGCATAGGGTTTGTTTCTTTCTGGGCTTCCTCAGCTCAGCTGCTCTGTTCTTTTCATCAGCAAACTATCAGGCAAATGACTCACCTCTCTTCCCAAGGCCACATGAACAAAGTTCTTTCCTCTGCCATGTCTATGGAGCTCTCTTTCTTCCTGTGCCTTCTTCTGTGTGTCTTTTTGAGTGAGTGTCCATTTATATGGCCCACCAAGGGGGTGGGGACTTAAACTGAGTTATACCCTACTGATGTGGTCAAATCAAAGCTCTAATCTTAACATAATTTAATCAAGGACACCTCAGCTGGATCTAATACAATCAAAGAGTATCATGCCCATAGAAACAGACCAGTTTACAAACATAATCTCTCTTTTTGGAATTCATAAATAATCTCAAACTGCCACAGTGACCATAGCTTGGAAGTGAGGGAGCTGTGTCACATGAGATGTATGTGGGTACAGCAGTCCTCCTTCTACCAAAGACAGATTCTTTGCTGAAGCCTAACTTCAGATATACAAATTGTGTATATAATGATATTCTACTGAGCTTGCATATTGAAATTTTTTTATCCTTTAAGTAACATGCCCACATGTTTCCTCCATTAGTATAAAAAAGTAATCTTGGGCCCTAATGTTTTGGCCAAATAGATCATCTTGGAAATACACACCCTTAGGGGAAACAGGTTTTTTTTTTTTTTGGTTTGTTTTTTAATGTAGAGTGAGCTCTTCTAGTAAGTAAAAGAATAACATTATTTAACTCTGTCATTGATTTCTGTGGCAACTTGGACTTGTACTTCTATGATTTGCATTATTTAACCCTAATTAGACCATTCTAATTCAAACACATTAAAAGTCTTGCAAATGTGTTTTTCAAAACCAGAAACAAACAAACTTGAAGGTTTGGCATGATTATATATTCAGTGTGCAGAGGGTACATGTGCTTTGTTGTTTGCTAGTGCAGATACTGAATAGGATGTGTATGAGCTGCAAAATTATTTGTGTAGGCTTTGAAAAGTATTTGTAAGAACACCTGACATTGTTCACATTACTGTCTTGAGTCAGCTCTCACCACTGCATGCAGATGCCTCTTTATTTTCTCTTCTAACGAGGACTTTGATCCATTGTATTCTGCTCTGCACTCAGTACAGCCTTCTGCATGTGGACAGTTTCAGCTTTTACTATTTTATCACTTTTATTACTTTATCTATAGTATGGTAAGTGTCTATATTTTTCTGACCCCTAGTCTAGTGTTCTTTCCAACATAATATGGAAGGTGACTCAAGGAATTGTTGTCAAAGTACTTTTATTTGTTTGATTAAAATGCCATATATATTCCTAAGGCCATAAGGCATCACTTAGGTGTCCTGCAACCTCCTAATTAAAATGCTTCTCTTGAATGAAATCTAATTTAGTTTTGAATTTTTTTCTACTTCAGAAACCCTTTTTCTTTTAAGAAATACAAAAAGAAATGCTTTAGAAACTACTTAATCTACTTGTATTCAGATTATTTACTTTTCAAACACAGTGATTAACAATTTCTCTAACAATTTCCACTTTAAATACAGAAGAAATACCCCTTTCGTAAGATTTTTAAGGCTGTTAATATTCAAATAAAACCTATACAGGAAATGATATAGATATTCAGGATTTCAAAGATTTTTACTGTCATCTTTAATTTGGAAAGTATAATTTTCTGTCATGATGGGCTGTAAGTAATTGATGGCAAGTGCAGTTCAGCAGCTGTAGTCCATGAATCATGAATACATACCCTCGCAAGAGCTATATGCACATTTTTCCCCTGGTTTTACACTGTTTCAAAATAATTTTACATCTTCAGTATGTGTTTTGGGATTCCTTTTGTAATTGTTGGAAGAAAAAACAGAGGAGCCCTATAAAGAAAAGCCAAATTACTTGATGGCATGACGATGGCTGTTTTTGTTTTGTTGTTTTTTTTTGTTGTTGTTACATATCCCTTCCCTTTTCTCTGCTTGCTCCTGCTGTGTGTTCATTTTTTTGTGTGTTCTTCTATGTCTGCTTTGTCTCCCCCCGCCGTGGCGATGCGCCAAGTCAGCTCACCGTGCAGGCGGCTTGCCCCGCTTCTGGGCGGCTCTGCTTCCATTCCCAGGCGGCTTTTGCTCCGTTCGCAGGCAGCTTGCTCCGTTCGCAGGCGGCTCGCCCTGCCCGTGGTGGCTTTGCCCTGCCCATGGTGGCTTTTTTTTTTGCCCTGCCC
>PVKH010032714.1:0-12113 GCA_004027955.1 Chaetophractus vellerosus | reverse complement strand
CTCTAAGCATCTGTTTCCTTGGTCTTTTCCTCTCTGGATTCATCCCTGGAAGCTTTGATGTGGGATTTTATTATTTTTTTTGTTACATATCCCCCCCTTTCTGCTTGTTCTTGCTGTGTTCATTTTTGCGCTCTTCCGTGTCTCCTTTGTCTCCCCCCATTGTGGTGACGCGCCAAGTCAGCTCACCATGCAGGTGGCTTGCTTCGCTCGTGGGTGGCTCTGCTCATGGGTGACTTGCCCTGCCCGTGGCGGCTTTGCCCTGCCTGTGGTGGCTTTGCCCTGCCCACAGCAGCTTTTTGCCCTGCCCACAGCGGCTTGCCCTCTCAAGGCGGTCTGCCCACTCGGAGAGGCCCCCGGGAACTGAACCCGGGGCCTCCCATGTGGTAAACTGGCGCCCTATCCACTGGGCTATACAGCCAGCCCCCTCTGATGTGGGATTTGAGCTGATATCTTTGGTGTTCAAAGTCACTGTAGCTTAGACAGCTTTCATGGCTAGATGACCTTGGTGCTCAAACTTGGCCCACCCCATTTCTGTTCTCATTATAGTTGTTTTCTTCATTTTTTGTAGATAGTATCACTGGTGTGTGGTCTTGAAATATAGTTGAGGTGCAAAGACTCTGTGTCCTTCTTGGGTTTTGGTAAAATTCTTGTTTGTGGTGGGCCATAAGTACTGAATGATGAACAATTTATCTAATCAAATTGATTTCTAGGCCACTCGTATTTGCATGTGATTTGTGCATTTTAATCTATATAATTATTGAAACATTAGCAAGTTTTTTCTGCCCATTTTAATGGTTCATTACCTGGTATAACATGTTATATCCTGGTTTATATAAGAACAGCTGTGTCTAATATATTTCTGTAAATCATCCCTGTTCATTTCCATAAGGATATTAGAATCAGCAAATACGTGTCATGTGGATTTTTATGTGCCAGCCTCTGAACATTACAAAAACTTCCCAGAGCCAGAGATAACTGCACTGAATCAGCTCTTCCCAAGTTTACTTTTAACCATTGCTCAAATTAGATATCTATGAGCTCCCCTTAGAGTCCAATCCCAGGCTGCCAGCTGCTCCAGATGTAAGAAGCTTTTATAGCCTTCACACACATTTTATCTGTCATCGTTTTCATCAACAGGAATATCTTTCTCTTTATTCTCTCTCATAGAACCTGGTAAACAAGGAAAGAGAAAAGCTTGGCTTTATTGTGACTCCAAAGAGGTCAATCTGTGGGGGAAAAAAAGCACAGCATGTCTTTCTTTGCATCTCTTTCTATGTAGTTCTTCAAAGGCTTATCAATGACTACCTTAATCCATTTGTTGAAGATGCCCAAATTTCCAAATGACATTTTCTTTGGAATTGATTGGAAATGTAGGTTGGGGGTGATAGAAAAGAGATGAAGAATATGGAGAGGTATACATGCCAAGTTTGTTTCTGTACTTACTACCAAGTTTTCTGACTGAGTTCCTCATTTTTCTCATCCGCAATATGGGCAGTGATTTTGACAGGGGTGAAAATTTAAAATGATTATAAAGAATATTTTAAAATACAAAATATTGCTTATGAAGTCACATACTTTCTGACTCCAATCAGACAGCTAGGAATTTAGCTTCATTGAGAGTTACTCCCTGAGTTTGCCAAGACACAAATAAAAGGATGTTCATTGCAGCATTGTTCATAATAGCAAAACCAGAAACAAATAAGGGGGCTGTTAAAAGGGTAATAAAATGCAAATTAGGGAATTGCCTTATCATGGCATACTACAGAGGCATTTTTCAAAGGTTTTGCATGGCTTATAATGAAATATCTCCATGAAGTAGCATTAAGAGTGAAAACTAAGGTCCAGAGTCCTTATGCAGAATGTTATATAGTGTAAATAAAAAAGGAGATACATGTGCACATATATGCTGGTTTGTGCAGAGACATTTTCTGGACTGATACACAAAACTGATAAAATGACCAACTTTGGGTAGAATAACTGAGAAGAGCGAGGTGTCTCTATATGTTACATGTGCTTCTACATTTATACATTTATTTATGAACTATAAGCAAGTCCTATATGAAAAATATAATAATGGGACTTTCAAATTTTCTATTGTGTATGTCTGTTAAAACTAATACATAGCATCTAGAAATAAATGTAAGAGATTTTATAAAATTTCTGTGGATGATATTGACATTAAAGATTGGCTTATCATACAAAGAATATAAAAAATCAATTGTAGACATCAAAGAAATTAAATCTGAGAGATATGCAACTCATACAAATGTGGTATTGACTGGATTAATGCTATAACTGTAATGGGGGAAGTTTTCATGCAATCAATTTTTATTGAGCACTTACTTTTTCCTTGCCCCCACACTCCTAGTTTTTGGGCACAAAAGGATTAGAAGACATCCCTTTGTTCATTGTATTATGTTATGTTTTTAAATCTAAAAGGTCATTACCAGCTGTCATATAATTAAATATAGCCTAATACAGGAAAATGCTCCTGAGCCAAGTTGAAGACATGTGCGTGTGAACCTGGAATAACTGGAGCCAACACTCAGGACTTCAGAACCTGAAAGAGGCCTTAGAGTCCCATCCTCTCAGTTGTTTGATAAGGTGGCCAGACCCTGGGATGTTAGGTGATTTGCTCAAGGTGAACTAGATAGTTCAGCAGGAACCACCTCTTGGATGGTCTGATTTCGTTGGTCCTTTTTCCATAGCAGCATATGTTCTGTGGTCAGGTTGAATCACAAGCAGGTTTTTGAAATGGTATATATATATATATTTTGCTACACAAAGGCAACTTTATTTAATCAAATGAGTTTGTGGTTGTATCAAATGATTATTGAAATGGTATATTTTGAGTTGCATCATTAAAGAAGCTGAGTGTCACCTTTAATGTGCTATCATAGGAATTTTATGCCTGGCATTGTGATAAGCTACCCAACTCATTTATTTCTCACAATAGCTGTATATGATAGGTATATATTTCTATTTTATGAATAGAAATATGAAACTCATAGAGGTTAAATGATTTTCACAAAGACACATAGCTAATAGATGGCCGAATGGGAATTTAAACTCTGACTTACCCCGCTGCTTATGGTCTCAATAATTTGAGCAAATATATATATATATATACATGTGAATTAATAAGGTATGTAGGGAAAATAGCCAATCAAAAACTCGTTACAGTAGTAGAAAAGAATACTTTTAGGTTCTAGTGGTAGGGTGGTAAGAAATGAATTCAGAATGGGAAGACAGAAGTCAAGTTGGAAAACCAATAAAATAAAAATGTCCAGTGGCCTCTACTGAGCTAGCCTGTAAATGTTGAAGTTCAAATATTCTAATACTAGTAACCAAATAGTGTGAATATTATTAAAAATATCCTATTCCTTTCTTGTACTTCTTTTCCCACGGATCAAATCTGCAATCCACTTTAAAGTTAATAGCTTTTTCTTTGAGATATATTTACTCTGCTCACCTTTCAAGGGCCATTCACATAATGGTGATAACCTAATTTATCACCTATACTGCGTATGACAGTATCTTCTACTCTAACCTGCAAATTAAACTCCCTGAAACTGCATGAAATACATATTAAAATATCATGCACAGGAAGAAAAAACATTTTTGCATAATGACAGGTTTAATTTTGCTTATCCCGTTAGCATCTATTCTTGAAAACTAGGCCCTGAAATTTCCTATTTATACTCCTAAATTCAGAATGGTCTAAAATGTCATTTTTATTATTCCTTATATTAGAGTTCTTAAAATTAAAAACATTCATCAGACGATTGCTGTCTTCAAAATATATTGCCCAATATGGAATGTAAATATTGAATTTAAATATTTAAAAATTAAATTATTATTTAATTGATAATAGCGTGAGCACAGTGCAGTTGGACTATGTGGGTGGACAGATCTGTTTGTGGGCAGAAGGATGCGCCCTAATACCACCTAAAAAGCCACAAACAGGAACCTCCAGCTATCAGACTTTACAGAAAGCAAGCAGGGGAGAAACCATCACAGGACATTTCAGCTCAGTCCCTAATCATTGGAAATAAATTTTAAAAATACGGGCAGATTGACTATTTAAAGATGCTTCCCTGTTACCAACGAATGAGAATGAACTGATTCTTTCAGCATAAAACCTATAAATAAATGTGAAGAAAGCAATGAAGAGGGCAAGTGCAGGCACCTGTACCCTCGAGTCTGAAAATACACACGAGACAAACAAGCGAAGATTTTATTTTAAAATAGAAATTGCATGCTTTAGCCCCCTAATCTGAAAATGTGGTTAAAACCAAGAACCCGAAAATGCACATTGTCTTAAAAAGATGCTAACAGAACCATCCTGGGGAAGAAAGTTTTTCATGTGATGTTAGTTCTACTTTATAATTAAGAAATATCTCTTTAAATGTTTGGGCACATCATGCTTTACCCAGGCTTATAAATTCATTTCAGTATCTGGGTTTTGCAACGCGGGTTTAAGTACCTTTCTACTGACTCAAGGACTAAGCAGCCTTCAGGATCTGCTCAATTCACACCTGACTAGTTCAAGTTCTTCTCTGACTGCCCCAGATGGGAGCGATTCTCCGTCTTCTGAAAGGTGGTGGGGTCGAGTATCTCACACGACAAAGGCATTGCCTAGCTGTAGTTTTTCCTTCCCACTTACGAGCTCTCTGATGACCTTGCCTCTTCTATTATCCTGTCTACCCTTTTCCTTCCCCCGCCTCTCACCCCTCACGTCTATTGCCTGGCATAGGACTTCGTCGGAGACTTACAACAAGGGTGGCTGTGGGCTGAACATGGACTGAGTATGCAGAGTGCTTCACTGTGTTTAATTACGGAAACGTCATTTAACGCTCAGGATTTCTAGTTTCTTTTGAGGACGTGGAAGATCAGGCAACACTCGATCCACGTTCCTTCATGGCAGCAGTTGGGTAGGCCCAAATGGTGGCTGCTGCCTTTAGGATGCTCAAACGCACCCCGATTTGCTGCAGCCCCCCCCCGCCCCGGCTCTCTGTTGTACCCCTACCTTGAATCACAATCATGAGTTAACAACGGCCCTTTTCTTTCATGGCAGATCTGCACCTAGGTCTCTAGCAAAAGTGAGCTGACAAAAGAAAGCCCAAAGGCCCCTGGAAGTCATCCATCGCGTGGCCCTCATTTTCGACATGGCATGGACCCCTAGCGTTTGAGTTTGAGCTTACGGTAAAGCGTGAAACAGAAAAGCACATGTTCTGCATAGCCCTGGATAGCCTTGGGTTTGCAATCCTGGATTCACCTCTACTGAACTGTGAGGCTGGTGCTTCTGGTTTATTATCTCAAAAGTCAAAGTAATACCTCTTCTGAGGATGAGGTAAGATAAAATTTGTAAATACTTAGCACATTGCCCACAACATAGTAAGCGCGTAGAATGTAATAGATATTATTGTTGACCTCATCATTTTAAAATGAAGTCCTTTTGGACTGAGCTCTCCCCCAGGACCCCCTTGGTGGCACAGGTTAGATTTGCCTGGCTGGCAGGAACTCATGGCTTATGCTGAGTTATTCATTCATTTACTATGTGCCTGGTGTTGTTCTAGATACTAAGGATTCAGCAGTAACCAAAACAGACTGAGTCCCTGACCTAAGGGGGCTTACAAACATTGGGGAAGACAACACACAAATGCTAAACATATAATATTAAGCCGGGAAGAATACGTGTTATAAAAAAATAAATCAAGGCAAAGAGAGACAAAACTGGGGGCATGTGCTAGTTCATGGAGGGTGGACTGAAGAGGTGGCATTGGAGCAGGCACCTGAAGACTTGAGGGAGGACTGAGCCATGGAAGGAGCCAGGAAGAGCCCCAGGCACTGGGTGTTGATTGCTTGTCTCTGGCCAAGTCACAGACGTTGACGGAGCACTTTCTGTATGTTTGATACAATTCTAGACATTGCTAAGCTGCAGAGTGAGAAGTAAAACATTTTCTCCTCCAGCAGTTTTGCTCTTCTAATCGGTGGAAGAGTTGAACCTTTTATAGCAAACATACACATTGACAGAAACTAGGTTTTTAAAAATCAGAAATTAAGTAGATCCTAACAACAGAGAGCAGTGTCATAGGACCACTAGCACAGGGCTTGGAATCCAATTAATATTTACTGGATCAATGAATGCCTTCTGTTTATTCTTAGTAAGAGACTGCTAATGGGATGAAGCAACTGAACTGTGAAAGGGTGTAAGGGTTTGTCCAAGAATTTCAAATTAAAGAGGAATATTCATGCAGGTGATATTGTGTATAAAATTTACTGTAAAACAGAATGCTGGTGAATATTCCACGATTGACTTTCAATCAATCTTTATTCCATCAAACCATATCATGTGGAAGTCCACTCCTATCCTCTTGGAGCACATGCTTTAAATACCTAAGCGTTGGTGCCTGAATAATATAACAGGGATGTTGGGCTCAGAAGCCAGTCACACTGACAGGGATCGAGTGCTTGTGATCCCATTTGGGGATCCCATTTTACACAAGAAAACCTTTCTCCCTAACATTGTGGAGGAAAGGAAAAAGTGGCCATGAAATCTTTTTTGGTCCCTGAATATCAAGCAGATCTAAACTGTCAAAATGAAGGAAGATGTGAAACATCTGGGGCTTTAAGAAATGACAACAGAATTTAGAAATATATATATATACATATATATATATATATATATTCATTTACTCTTTATCTAGAACATATGGACCTCCAGATTTTTATGCCAAGCCATACGTTTCTGTCTGGCATCATATGGCTCAAATATGATTAAAACTATCCAGTCCCATGATGTACTTCTTTGTTACAGATTATCTAACTCATATGAATGAGAATTCCCATTAGAGCAGGGGAAAAAAATAGAAAAAGAACTGCTGTAATGATCCCTCTGCAGTTTGTTTTGGGAGATTGAAGGGTGTGAACACTTGATGGGAACATACAAATTCACTTTATGATAATAATTGGATGACTCTGCTGTAACTAGTGTTTTGGGTGGTAATTTATATTTTAATTCATGACTTTACACTAAAAGATCCAAAAGTGGGGAAAACATTGAGGCAAATTCTATGATTTTAAATATAGCGGGCAGCTGGAAAGCGAGTGTAAATGTGTGTGCTGATGTGCGGGGTGTGTAAGGGGTTTTCAGCTGTGAGTATTTTGGGTAAATATCTGCAAATCGTAGAGAGCACATACCACAGGAGAAAGATCATAAAACTTGTACACTTTCACCACATAACGGGTACATTTCATGGGAAATCTCTAAAGTAATTCTTGTAGACAGGATGAGGGGCTCAACTAAAGATCAGTTTTTGGCTCTCACTGATTCCTTTTCCTTTCATTTGGGAGATCAACTATTGAATTGAGCTTCCAAAATGGATCACATTCTGGGTCACCCCAAGGGAAAGGTTGAAGACTTTTTTTTTTTTCCCTCCTGGTAATGAAGGAATATTAAAATGTTTCCAGATTCTTGCTATGGTGGCATGGACAGCAGATGTGGTCACTTGAATAAATGCACTAGGTCACTTTGGCCATGAGATTCTATCCAATGATCTCCATTCATCGATATAGAAAGGCTTGCATATGCCTTGTACAGAAGTAGAATATACATATGACCCTTCATTAGAAGTTTCTGGATTATAGAAGTGCTGTGATTTGGGTGGAGGCTTAGTGCCAAATGCCTCCTGCCTCTTGATATCAGCGGGAGGATTGGCTGCAACTTAGCATCCCTGGTTTCCTCCCTGTACTTCAAAACTGGTCTCCAATCTGAAGTGAGCATTGGATGAGTGTTGCCCACCAGTTTTCCTGACACAATTTCACTCTCTGAGCCAGCGTCGGTGCCTTCCAGGAAACATGCTCGCCACGAGCTACCTGTCTACCTCTGTGAAATATCATTAAAGGCAAAATTTTATTTATATTTCAGACTAATGTCCACAGAGTTGCACTCTGTTGATTGGAATACAGGGAATTTTGATGGTCCCTTGCATTTATATAAGCTAAATTAAAATGTGGACAGATAAAATATTGTCATAGCAAATTTATTCAAATTGTTGTTCTAATGCTGTAATGAGCAATACAAAATTATATATAGAAAATGGCTTAATTGTCAGGCTTTAAAAATGTCAACCTTAAGGCTTCTTTGAGGGACTCCCTTTCTATCATGCATTTCTACTCTTCTTCCCTTTTTACTCCAACTTACCATCATACAGAGAGAGTTTGCTGGTTATTTTTCCAAAGCAGTGAAAGCAGCCTTTTATTGTCCTCTCTGCTATGGAAAAAGTGTTTTGAGTGATGCTCTATGGCCACAGAAATGAGAAATAACTGCTGGCTTACTGACAGGGACCTATTTGAAAGAAAATTAAAAGTATGAATGCCTACCAGCCTTGGGGAAACTGATGGAGATAAGTATGCACAGCTACATGTGCAGGTGTACAACAACTCAGACAGAAATAGATGCACACTCAGTGAGGCCATTTGCCACTTGAGAGAAATAAACTAGCAATATCCAGACGTAATACTTCAGCTCCAATGATGATACAACTGGCAGTTCAGGTTCTCCAGGGGAAAGGAAGGGAGCACATCTCTCTTGTGGAGAAATCATGGAGTCGAAGGACCGGGGTTTATTCTTTGTTGTACTTCACACCGAGTACTTTACTCATGGCAGAAGCCCAATTAATGCCTGTGGAATTGAAGTTATTGAATTGCCCTGAAGAAAAGAGGACTCAAGAGACTTGGAAGACCTCTAGAGTATATTGCAAGATGGTCTGTTTCAAGTAAGGACTGAAATTTTAAATCTCTGGATTTGTCTTTTGGGAACTGGAGATCTATATTTTGAATAGGAAACAAATAACAAATATACATATTGGAACTGCTGAACTCTTGCTATTGATGGTACACCGTGGACCATTTCTATATGATGTATAAAATAATATACTAATTTCTAACTGTGACGTTATTTTAATATATCTTGAGAAAAAACTTACTTATTTTCCTTCAGATTTTTATGAAATTTTGAAAGATGAAAAGCAGGTAAAAATGATAGAAAATGGCATACATTTCAGTTAGTTAAGACTCTTAATGAAAAAAGTTTATCCACTAAATTTAAAGTTGAAGTTTAAACTATTTCTGAATTTAAATTAATCTGAAAAGTCAAACTATTTCTGGCGTTGGCAATACGGGCTTATTTTAAATATTCTCATAAATCAATGAAGATTTAAGATCTTCCTCAAATTTTGAAGATAAACTCATATTTGGGTTCTGTTGAAGTAGGAAAATATTGTTTTTTTCATGAATTTATGAGTCTGAAGACATCTCTTTGTTAAATTAATTACAACAATAAATACTACAACCAATATAAAATGACAAGTTGAAGAAATATTTGCTCTCGAATTTAAAAAAATCAAGAAAAAGGTCCGTGAGAATAAAATGTGGTTTTACGTCAACAACAAAATAGGCAACACAGCTGATGAGATAGTTAGGAATCTACATGATAAGTAACAAGTTGTGTAACATTGGTTAAACATGTTTTGCTGGTTTGTATGTATTTCTGATCACACTTTACCAAGTATATTTCTTCCTATGGTTCCCTAATTCCTGGAGTTCTTAAGTATTTCTTTTATTTATTTTTTATCTGTAAATAACAAAAGTAAAATAAAAGTGCTTTATCTAAGTCACAAGAACACAAAGATAATTTATTTATCAAGATTTGATTTTTTACTTCTTAGTATTATATGGACCCAAAAGTGATCTCCCAATTAATCTAGTAACTTTACTCTGAAGAGTTGAAATTGTTGCAAGAGGAAGATAGCCAATACCAAAAATAGCTTACAATTTTCCCGCATAATTTCTAATCATTTTTGTGAAGAAATATTAGCCCAAATAATGCATATTAGTTTGTATACCAAATCTGTGAAAATATTCAATGAAACTGTTAAAAGGTGTAGAAAACCAAAATCTCTTTTAAAATGAATAACATAGAGAAGTAAAAATGTTTCTATGGTTTTTGTTTTTGTTTTTGGTAAATTATCTCAGGAGAAGAGATTACTTTTTCAGTTAAAAATATGACAAATATTAGATGATACATTAAAGATTGTCTTATAAGTTGATGACTACTTCATCATTTCAGCTGAATTTTCTTTCCTTTGAATTCGTAAACAACAAAATAAGAGAAATGATTTAAAATTCTTTAAAATATGAGTTGTATTGAACTGAGGTAGATACGATGCATTTGGGGTGACTATTTTGAAACATTACAACTAGCTGAAAGTTTGGGCACTTGGAACCACACATGAGATGGATTTAAAGTAGTAAAGGAGGATTACCACAAAGAATGTTTGCCCATTAGAAATTTAAGAAGGGATCTGTTCTGACATTATAATGAGCGATAATGATAATGATAATTTTTACCTTTCTGACGAAAGGAAGAGGAATGCCAGGAAGCTTAATGAATAGGAAGAGTTTTGAGTTTGCCGATCAGAACATACAGCAATTTAGATTTTGGTGGGACTAGAAAATATTTTTCCCGATTAAGAAAACTTGCAAAAGCAAAGATAATGGTTCTTAGACTCTTCACCTTCCTTGCCCTTATGTTAATAATAAGAAAAAGGTTAGGAAAGAATAAGCCAGCAACAGGCTTTAGATATAAATATAGTATGGATGAGCAAAAGTATAAGATAAAACAGTGAAAACGTTATGGAGGTGGGTAACTATTATATTATCCATTGATAAAATGAGCACAAAACTGTTTTTTCTTTTTAACCACCAATGTGCTGACTTATCTACCACTGCTTTTTAATCGAGTATATTTAAAAACAAGTGATGAAATACCACTGAACTCTTTCCAGTATGAACTGATCCTTTTCCACTTTCTCTTTTGAATGAGGTTGGATTTTTTTTATTTGTTTCACTGTTTGTGTAGTATAGTTCCATGGATTAAAAAAAAATTATTTTGTTACCATATATCCATTCTAACCTTTCCCCTTTTAATCATGTACAGACATATATTTCAGTGCTTTTAATTGCATTAGCAATGTTGTGCTACCATTACCACCAACCATGAATTTGGATTTCACGAATTAAATAAAGTTACTTTACTTGCTTTTATTAGCTTATGGCAGATGAAGTAAAACTTTCTAATGGTACCTACGTCATTAACTAGAGTTGTTAAGAAAGAGAATTGTTGGTGAGTCATATGGCTCTTAAGTTACTCTAATACAATGACAGTTTGGGTGAGTATTTTGACAGTAAAAGGGTGCACAAGGTCAGAGCAAATCTTTTATGCCCATTTCTGATGTAGATGTGCCTAATTGTATACTTACTGAATAAGGAAAAAAGAAAGACTGAAGAAGAGAAAAAAGAGAATGAATAGATTTCATGATCATGATAACGCTGAAAGCATTAGAAGATGCCAAATTCAATAGTTATGTTCTTTACACAAATATGTCACTATCATTGGCCAGCAGAGAAATTTTCCTTGCCCAATAGAGCTTCTTCAAACACTTGAAATTGAAAGAAGATAAAGCAGTGTTTCCAGTGCCCTCCAACTTTCAGATCTAGATGTAGATGATAAGCTTTTGGAATCAAAGTCCTTGATCAAAGTTATGATTTTTTTGTCTTGTGGTAGAACTGAGACTGTGAAAAAGCTGAGATGCTTCTAAATTTTAACTTGAGAATCTGTATCATAGGAATGCCAAGTTTTAAAATATAACAGTGTTCTACCTTTCGGTGAGTATGAAATTAGTTCAAAAGAGACTAATTGGATATAGTCACATGTAAATGTTCCTGGATATATTAAGCTAAGAAAAATGATGGAGGAGCTCTTCTTTTGACTAATAACAAATTCCATGCTCTTTAGTATGTCTTTCTGTCTGTGTCAATGGTGAAATAAATGAGGTATGGATAAAAAATGGGGGTGAATTTTGGAAAATGCCAGGGAGAACCAATCCACTTAAACCTTCATTTATGCCAAAGTAATTTGTTTGAAATGCTGATTGTATGCATTCAAAATTTAGGCTATAGATTTGGGGATAGAACTAATAAGAGACTGTCAATCATTCTTGAAATTGGCAAGAGGAAAGGAAGAGGTGACAAGGAGCCTAAAGCGAAAC
>PVKH010032713.1:0-12132 GCA_004027955.1 Chaetophractus vellerosus | reverse complement strand
TGTTGATGCAAGATGGCGGGCGACGTCTGTGAGGATTCAGCCTTTCTCTTCCCCCTTAAGGCTCTGTGGGTCCAGCTTCTTCCCATCTTAGCTGTAGGCTGGGATAGGACTCATCTCTCTTCCTGGGACTTGTTTCCTTCCGGGCTCAGCTGCTCTGGTCTCTTCACAAGGTCAGCTGTAGACTATCAGGTGAATGGCTCAGCTCTCTTCCATGTCCATGGAGCCTTGTCTCTTTTCTTGCGTATCTGCTCCTCTGTGTATCTTGCTCATTCTTGATTGAGCCTCTGTTTATATAGCCCACCAAGGGGGTGGGGACTCAACCTTGCACACCCTAATGACGTCAAATCAAAGCCCCAATCTTGATTTGATAAAGTAAAAGTGAAGCCTTTGAATTCAATGCAATCAAAGGGTATCATGCCCAGAGAAACAGACCAGTCAACAAACATAATCAATATCTCTTTTTGGAATTCATAAATAATATCAAACTGCCACAGACTATAAGATTACTTGATAATTGATATGTGCAATTAGCACCTACTTACACTTACAAGGGGGAGCTCTGCTGTTGGTTTCCTCATCTCTCTTTTGGTCTTTTTCTTTGATAGATGCTTTATGCACTAGCACTTCATGCTCCTAAAAGGTGGGGCAAGTAGATGCTTTAAAAGTCTAAGGTTTATTGGCTTTGTTTTTTCATCCTTAGAGGTATATTTAATGCATTTTTATGTACTGCATAGTAAGTATATCTCATCCTAGAAAACAATTAGGATGACGACGGCCTTTAGGCAAGACCCATCTCCTCTGTGTTTTATGAGGATATGTGGAAAGCCCTGGAAGCAGGCAGTAACCAGACATAGCCTTCATAATGATGTGTCTCATAGCATTTCCTTTGCTGCAGGGTTTGCCCTTAAAAAATCCCCACTGAAGGCCCCTAAGAGCTGTGTTCCGGTTCCTACCAGCAAATCCGGAGTTGTTTCCTTAACATATTAACCCGCTGCTGTCCCTACTGTGGGAATTCCTGTGCCTCTGCCTAGAGGTCCTGAAAGCCTGGGCCACCTGTGCTATCTGCTCCCACTGGCCTCGCCGTACCCAGTCAAAACAGTGTGAGGGAGGAGGGCAAAACCTCAGTCCCGGCCTCTCGGCTTTTGTGGGTTTCGGCCAGACCCCAGGTGTTATTTTAGTGCAGCTTCAGTGTTTAATTTGAGGATGTGTGTGGATCAGGCGGGACCAAAACATTATTTTTTTTTCCCCTTGGCAAAATGATTAAATTTGAAGTTCTAAAAAACGCACAGCTTCCAGAGCTGTGTCCAGTTGGGAACTGAGAAATGCCCTGAAAATCCCTCCCATGCCGGGACCCTCCTTCTGTAACCGCTGGCCCCCTCCCGGCCTGTTTGCTGCGGGCTTCACCTCTGCAGTCGTGGTCACTAACTGATCAGGAGCCCTGGGCCCCAAGGTGCTCCTTTCCTTTGGAAGAACACTCTACAGGGTTTTGTCATGTCTTACAGGCTTAAAAGGGCCATAACCAGGAGCTCCTGAGCCATGGCTGAAGGGGAGATCACCACCTTCATGGCCCTGATGGGGAAGTTCAACCTGCCACTGGACAATTACAAGCATCCCAGACTCCTCTACTGTAGAAACGGGGGCCACTTCTTGAGGATCCTTCCAGATGGCACAGTGGATGGGACAAGGGACAGGAGTGACCAGCACAGTAAGTGCCCACCTCTTCTGTACCCCTCACCTTTCTGCTGCCTTCCTCAGTCAAGGGTGGGAGAAGGGAGGCTATCTAAGTACTGGAACCCTGTCCTCCCAGGTCCTACGCAAAACGGCACCCTCAGCAGCAAGGGCCACATAAGTGTGGAAAGGGTCTGGGTGCAAGGAATGAGGGGTGATGGCACCTTTGGCCTACCTGAAGGTGTTCTATTTCCAGTCTGTAAAAGGACTCTGCTGACCTAACAAAACTGCTCTGAGGTCAGATTTGGCTGCCAGTGTTCAATCCCTGTGTGTTTTCCCAGGTTTCTGTAACTAGCTAAAGGCCCCCAAGGCTGGGGAAGGGCCCTGCTGGCTCCAGGATGGGAAGAGCCAGATGGGGCAGGGGTGGTAAATCCTGCATGAAAACATGGGCTCCATTTCAAGTTCACGGACTCTCCAGGTTATGTTTCCACTGGGCTTGGTTTGTGAAATCTTGGTTCATGACCATAGTCTTACACATCATAAATTATGCAACTTTCGCTCTGCATATCATGCAGATGTGGTTGTGGTAACCGGGAGGGGAAAAGTCATTCCCCAGACCCTCTAGAAACAGGACAGCAGGAACGATTTGAGCCAAATGCTGAAATATCTCTTGCAGGCCTTCCTGCGAGCCCAGCTCCCAGGTGGTGGTGTTAAATGAAGGTTTGACTTTAGAGAAAAAAATCTGCTGGATTGCCAATGTCTAAAAATCTCTTCCTTTTGCCATTGTACTTCTGGTGTTGGAATGTATGTTTGACATTAGGGGTCTGTATGCTATTGTGATTCTATCGGAGATTCCCTGAGCTCCACTGAGGCACTAGGTTTTGTAAAGAAGCCAAAAGTCTATTCCGTCCCAGCTTAGAGGGCCAACAACCTAAAGATTCAAGTGTGTCACAAATCAAGGGAAGGAGAGTGTGGGTAAAATCAGGAGACACAGACTAGCCCAGGGAGCAGGTACGGTCCTATAAGACTGGCTTTAAAATGGAATGCAAGCCACTAGCTTTGCACTTTGGTGGTTTATATTCTGGGTAGTCTTAATTATTCATGGAATATGCAAAGTTTGCAGGCTTTAAGCAGAAATGACCGCCTTAATGGCTGTCACTCTCTACCCTCAGATGCACAGGTAATGGGGATAGAAGCCGGCATGAAAAGAGCAGGTGATGATGTCTCTTCCCCCTGCCACCCCACCCCACGGATTCATAAGGTGAGGTGTGGGAAAGACAAGGCCAGGGCTTACAGCTGCAGAATTCATTTCTTTGGATTTGTTTGGATGATGTCTTGTCTTCAAATGGGGCTGCTGAGTGCTTTATAGTCAATGAAAAATAGGTACAAGGGTGAGACAAAAAAAAAAGACTATTTAGTATATAAAACACATATAAAAGCAACCTTTACTGCGAATAAATGGACTAGATAGTAATCCATTGTGTCAGGAAATGGTACACGATCCAGGCAATCTGCTCTGCCACAACACAAGGGGAAGAAGTTTTAGTGCTTCTGGGTTTGCAACATTTCTTATAAGTCTTATTTACCAATTTTCTCATCCAGTGGGGAATGTTCTCCAGTCCACAGGAACCCAGAAGAAAGGCAGCCTGGGGTATTGTTTTTCTGGGAAACCTTAAGTTCTGGGGTAACAAGAGGCTACAATTACCGGAATTTCTGAACAAATGGCATCTGACGTCACTGTTGTCATTCCATCATTAATATTCTAGATTGAGCTCTGGGTGTGTGACATGGAGCTGACTTCTGAATTCTGCTGCCAATTCAGCCGCCTGATGTCAGGAACCCTTGGAATGCAGTAGGATGTAGCCATGTAGGAGTGTGTGAGAGGCTGTCAGCATCCAGGGAATGCTGGATTAATAGTTTGCTAAGTGAACTTGGGCAAGTTACTTAACTTCTCTGGCCTCACTTTCCTCACCTGTAAAATAAGAATAATAACAGTGCCTGCTTCACAGGTTACTTGGGGGGCATTACATGAGATAATGCAGGGAGAGTCCTTGGCACAGTGCCTGGCCCAGAGTAAGAGTTCAACACGTGTTGGTTAATGCTGTTAATCCCACCTCCAGCACCCTGTGTGCCTCACAAGGCCGCAAGCCATTGTGTGATCCATGCAGGGGAGGTTCTCATTGGACATGGAGGCACCCACTGAAGGTGAATGTGGTTCTGTCGCCCTCTTCTGCCCAGTGGTGGTACTGCCACAAGCCCTTCGGAATTTCAAGAGTCATTCAGAAAAGCTATCAACCTCAGAAGGGCTGGGAAAGGATGGTCCCTGGATAACTGGGATTTGCAAAGCCTGGTAAGGGGATGGGTTATAATCCTTGATAATTAGTGTGAATGTGATTAGAAACTGAGGCCACTGGTGGAGAGTCGTACTCAAAGCAAAGACAACCTTCCCGATGAGCATTTCTAAAAGCCAATCAAATATTTAAATAAATCTACATAAATCATGCAAGATAGAGCTGTTTGCCTTTGGACTCTATGCAGCCAAGTAACTCCTTTCACAGCTTCCCTTTGTCCCCAACCAGTTTATCTGCCCTGGGCAAAACTGGGACGTTTTCAGCACCTCTCTTCCTCCTTCCTATGCCCCCCTCATCGTAGCATAATGGTAGGGTGGATGATAGTGTGAACCACTGACACACAGGCCTGAGAAAATGTCTCCGCGGGTGGGGACTTCTGGCCTGTGCAGAAGAGGGTTTTGATTTGTCCCTTCATGACTCCACAGATCATGGCTTTAGGTAATTACCAATAAGATGACAGCAGCATTTGCCAGGTACAGTTACACAGCAAGAGCTGCAGCCCCTGCGGCTGAGCGGGTACAGGGCTGGAGAAGGTGCATGTTGGCTAAGGGTAAGGAGGGGTGTCACCATGGGAGAGAGAATCCCAGAGGGGGCCTGGCTGCAGGGAAGGTGATCTGCTCCCTTTCAGACACAGAGCATTTGAGGAGTGCCTTGTGTACACCCTCCTTATGCATTTATCTGCAGGATTATTAATGTTTTTCTCTCTCACTGGGCTCCCTGAGGACAAGGACGTTGTCCCTTATTGTTCAACACTATAATTTTCAGGTCTAGCATATTGCCTGTCACTTGGTAAGATGCTCAATAAACATTAATTGGATGAGTGAATGAATCGTAATGGCAGCAGATACATTCAAATTCAATAATACGTTCCATGAATATCCATCGAGCACTTGCTATGTGATAGATAGCATCACGCTAGACTTTCATTTCCCCCTAACCACAGCCCCATGAGGTTATTAATTACCATCATTCTGAGAATAGTGCAGCTAACAGGGTGTGTGACCAGCTGGGTGGCACAGACCCACCTCTTCTGCTTCCAAGACAAAGGTTCCTTCCACACCCCACCCCTGCACTATCACCATGATGGTGGTTTCACCCAGAAAAACTGAAGCAAGGAACATACCGGGTCCACACAGCCTGTCCTGTGAGCCAGGCGAGTGTAGGTTCAGGTCCCATCACCACCGTGTCACTTGGGAAAAGTTACTTTTCCTCTAAGTGCCCCAGTTTCCTTGTTTTTTAAAACCAGGATGACAACAGGACCCGCCCCATCGGAGAGTTGGGATCTTCAGTGTGATAATGCTTGTAAAGGTGACTAGCACATACCAGGTACATAATAAGTGCTCAAAAGTGGTAGTTGTTATATGCAGTATTCATGGAATTTTTAGTGCTTGAAAATAAAGATTTACACCCCCCCCCCCCCCCCCAGAAAAAAAAAAAAGTGGTCGTTGGCGGCAGTCATCATCATCTTCCCGAGGCTCGCTTGGCCTCCCCTCCGAGCTGCTCGGTGGACGCTACGACGGCGCGCTGAGCTGAGGACGAGCCTTCGCCTCGGCTTCTCTGCGGCTGCGGGGAAGGTTCACGTGCCGGGCCCTGGCGCGCAAGCCCTTCCCTGCCGGCTCCGCCTAGACCAAGCCGTCTTGAGCAGAGGCGAGGAGGAGCTCCATGTTTGATTCTGGTCTTTCCGCCAGCGAGTCCCCCCTGGTGAAGGGTGGCCGTGACTTATTACCTCGATGGGATTAATAACTGGGAAGATACGGGAAAAATAATAATCAGAGCTCACAAGGCCTCGAACCTGCAGGCTCCTGTCGTGGCCCCGGGCCCGGCCGCACCAAGCACGGAGCAGCACGCCTGGCAGCGCCGCCCTACGGACGGAAATGTACCTGAGAGGTGTTCGCCAGTCAAATATTTATAAATCACACCACACCCTAAATGCACTAGGGAAGGTGGCTGGCCAAAAGAATCCTACTCTGCTGCCTTTTCTAAAGGGCAGCGAAATCCCTGCTTCCCCCTCGCGTTCAGACAGCCCCGGCTTCCTTCCCTGGCTCCTTCACAGCCCCGCTCGCTGCCTCTGGTGTGCTAGGGCTCGGCACCTAATAGAAAAAGCACTTTGCTCCCCGCCAGCTCGGGCAGAAAGTCAAACCAGCCTCTCAGATGACCCAGGTGGGCAGTGCTGGACCCTGTTGCCAGAAGTCAGAGAGGGAGAGGGAGGTTTTCAGGCAGGACGTTCTTCCGGAGGGCAGCCCTAGCAGGGTGTGTAGCCTGGGTCGTAGGTGATGCAAAAGGACTCCCTGTCTCCCTTCCCCAGCACCCTTGATCAAATTATACAGGAGGGATTTTTCTAGATAAACTTTCAAAAAATGTATCATACCGTCCTTTGGACAATATAAAAATTTTCCACATCCCCTTTTTCACACCCTTAAGGAGAGGCAGATACCTTTGTGTTCTAAGAAAAGGTTTTTTTTTTTCATATCTATATATCTATATCTATATCATCCAAACCACTGGAATCTTTTTTCCCAAACTCAATTTTTTTTCTTCTCCGTCTTTCTCTAATGTTTCACAGAGCCTGGTTTGTGGCTACATTTTAATTATAAATACCACTGACATAAAACAACCTCACCAAGCTCTGAATGAGGCTGACCTCACTTTGGGTAAACACAGCAAAGGACAGGAAGTCTCCAACCCAGAATAAACCACGCACGTAATCCCTTCTGGCCTCTCTGAGAGCAGAAGTGGAAAGCAGACTTAAAGGCCACGGACATGCTACGGAAGCAGAAACTCCCTCTCTGCGTGTTTTTCCCCCACTGAGCACCATGTTGTAACCTTAGTTTTAAAAATTCCTAGGGCAGGACAGGAAGATGCTAAGGTGGTTTGGTGCTCAGAAACAGGGTGCAATGCCCCAAAGCGCACTTCTCTTGGCTTTGGCAAGCTCATAACTCCTTTTCCTTCTTTCTGTCCTTGGAAAGTAAGAAAGTGCGTGTCTTCCCACAAATAAACCACTTCTAAGACCTAATGGAATGGCTTTGGGGAGCAGAGGAGAAAACCAGAGACACAAAATAATAGTCTCTTAGAAAAAAGGTACAGATACTTAGTTGGGGACTGGTACATTCACGCAAAAACTCTGGGTTCCCCTTTGCTCCTAAGTACATAGGGATCCGTGAAGGGCTTTGAAAGTTGAGCATGGGGACAAGGTACATATGAGTTCTGCAAAGGTGATTTTTGCACATTTCAGGGTATTTGACATTTATTTTTGATAAATGGGCCATTCCCAACCCATCATACCCCAATGCATTCCTAATAAAGAAGCAGAATTCTGGATGCTATGGGGGACAAATATCATCACAAATCCACTAAGCAAACACTTCCAGTACATTTTTATAATGCCTTATAAATTTAAATTTCTCTGAGAAATTTATATCTATCACAATAGCATCTTTTAAGAAGTTGCTTTCCATTTCTTCTGCTAAGTTAAAAGTTGCTGTCCCCATTTTAGAATTGGGGAAAAACAAATTCACTATAGACTAAACTATTTGTCTCATTTTACAAAAAAAGCACTTGCCCCTTCATCTTTGGGATGCTGTAAAGCCCAATAACCTCCCTGCTCGTAGATGAGAAGCGTTAAATTTCCTGTATGAGGTGAAGAAGAGGGGCACCGCCTCCTTTGCTCTGGGTGCTAAGTCCCATGGAGGGGGTTGGAAAATGCAACTGAATGAACAAGGCACGGCTTTAGTGGCCCTTCACCCCTCTCCTGCCTCCTCAGTTTTCCTGGTTCTCTGTCTGCACCCAAGAAGACCTGCCTCCCATGCTCAGGTCTAGGTGCAAGCTGGGGGCAAGGCTGAGCTGGGTCACACAGCTGCACAGGGGTCACTGGAACAAAACCGTGAGCCTTGGGCAGCTCTGAGTAGCTGCACGTTGACTGAGAACCCTGCTATGAACATCAGCCACCGCCCCTGAAAAGTACGAAGGGTAAATCAGTGACTACCCTGTCACACAGAGTTACCTGGGATTATTAGCTGGCTCTCTCTGACTCAGAGTTGTGTTTTTAAAGAAATGCATTTTAGGATAAAGGCAAAGTTCCTTCCATTCCCCTCCCAGTCTTAGCTCTTCTCTCTCTTCCTCCCTGGAGCAACCGCTTGTATGAATTTGTTCTAGGGCACATTTTATATTTACTACAGATAGAGTCATGAGCCATGTACATTGTTTTTGTGCTTTTTACAAAATTTTCATCAAGAATTTAAGTATTCTTCAATTGTCTTTATAATTTATAAATGTGTATAATTTTCAGCTTTTTTTGGAAACAGAAATGCTTAAACACACACATATCCATCACATGTGACTTTTTATAGTAGTTTTTCTGGACTTTTGTTTGCCTTTAGCTTAAAATCAAGTGGAGCTTGTGTAATTGTGTTGTTTTATCATTCAGAGGTCCATTTGTCTATGTCCCTAATTGTGTGTGAGCCTCCTGAAGCAGGGACCCTGAGGGTAGATTACAGACGAAACTCTGGCATTTGACAAGTTCTCAGCACATTGCAGATGCTCAGGAAAGACATGCTGACTGACTGGCTCTCTGTCCAGCTGGCCTGGCCCAGGAGGAAAGGGCTGCTGCTTCAAATGAGGCTGTGTGGCCAGCCCGCTTTCTCTTGTTCTCTCCTTCCTAGCTCTTCCTCAGCAGCAGCTGTAGGATGTAGGCTTGGAAAGCTGGAATGAAGTCTCACCAGACAGTTGGACACCCAGTCAGCTACACAAGCACCTCAGGCTGGGTGTTACTCTTTCCTGCCAGCCCCACTCGCAGAAGGATATATGTTTAGGAAACTTAGCCAGAAAGAAATCCAGTGAAAATGAGCTATGAAACTTGGACATCCTGGAGAAATAATATTTATAGAGGAAACTCTTGAGACGAACTCTCACCAGCGCTGCAACGCTGGTGGTGGGGCTCATGGCTGAGGGCTGAAGTCATGTGCTAAGCAGGCCTCTGGCTCTGCCTACCTCTGTGAGACCTTTACGTGGCCGTGGTGGGACTCCACAGATGGCAACGGCAGCTCTACTTACTCCCATGGCAAGACCAATGGGTACTATCTACGGCAGACAAACAGAAATTAACTAGGAAATGAAAAGCTTTTTAAAGGTCTTCCTCGATTACCCCATCCACAAAGTCCTGCCCTTTGGGACTTCTTTAGTGCCTATAATGTGTTTGACTAATTACCTACGTATGTGGGTGGTGGATAGAAGGACATCCCAGGTCACTAACATCACTCCAGTCTATGGCTGCAAATGGGAGACTGGATGACCAACCACCCTTTTATCTGACCTTGAACACAAGGGGGTCCAAGAAAGGGAGTATGGCTGGATTTGAGCCTGGCTGTTCCACATCTGGAGCCCAAGAGGCTGTTTGAAAGAAAGGAAAAAGCAGGATACTTAGGGTTCCCAAACCTAGGTAATGTTCATGGTTTGGACCCTTATTAGTATAACCTTGGGTAAAGCAAGCTCTCACCAAGCTGCAGTCTCCTCACCTGTGGAATGAAGCAAGTGCCACCTTCCTCCAGGGACTGCTGTGAGGAGCAGGTGAGGTCACATAAGCACAGTGTAAATGATAAAGATAGTTCTAGGCACTCTCATGCATTAAATCATGTAATCCTCACAACATCCATGAGATGGGTACTGTTGTTACAGATAAGAAGACAGAGGTAAATGTCTTGTCCAACAGTCACACAGCTAATAAGGAGCCAAGTTGGAATCTGAATCCATGCAGTTTTTGTTTTAAATTACAGATGTTGTGGGTTTACAGAAAAATCACGCAGAAAGTACAGTATTTCTGTATATACCCCACTCCCGGCCACCAACAGTTTTCCCGGTTATTTACTTTATGCATTAGTGTGGTAACTTTGTTACAATTAATAATATTATTATAATTATACCACTTAACTATAGTCCATAGTTTACGCTGGGGTTCGTTCTTTGTGTTGTACAGTTCTATGGGGTTTAAAAAATTTTATTCTGGTAACATGCATACAATCTAATAGTTCCCATCGTAGCCATTTTCTGATATACAAGTCAGTGATAGTAACTACATTCACAATGTTGTGCCTCCATTACCACCATCCATTGCCAAAACTTTTCCATTGCCCCAAAAGGAAATTCCATACCAATTAGCTTCCCATTCCCTACCCCCACCCCTGGTAAGGGGGTATTCTAGTTTCTGACTCTGAATTTGCTTATTCTAATTATTTCATATCAATGAGATCATACAACCACCCACTGTCCTCATACAACCAGTGGCCAAATAATATCCTATTGTATGGATATATAACATTTTGTTCATCCATTCATATGTTGATGGAGACTTGAGGCCATCTTTTGGCAATTATGAATAACGCCTTTATGAACATTGGGGTACAAATATCTGTTTGAGTCCTTGCTTTCAATTCTTGTGAGTATATACCTAGAAGTGGGTATCTCCTGATCATATGGTAATTCTATACTTAACTTTCTAAGGAACTAGCAAACTGTTTTCCACAGCAGCTGCACCATTTTATATTCCTACCAACAATGTTCCTGTGTTCCTGTTTCTCCACATCCTCTCCATTACTTATTAGTTTCCATTTTTTTAATAGTAGCCATTCTAATTGGGTGTGACGTGGTATTTCATTGTGGTTTCCATGCAGTTTGATTCTGGAGCCCACACACTAATTCTGCTGTATTTATACTGAGATACCTGGTAATTTGCATGTGATAAAAAAATGGTTTTCCTCCTCCTTTGATCTCTCCTAAACATACAGGGTCATGCCACTAAGCATGGCTTATAGTTTACAATGTAGTTTACACTCAATTCTGTAGACTATGGCAGGATATATAATGGACTGTATCTGTCACCGCATTGTCATCCAGGTCAATTCCAAGTCCTGAAAATGCCCCCATATTACAATTTTTCCCTCTCCCTGACTTCAGCACCTCCAGGGGCCTTTGTCTCCACATCAATGACATAATTTCTTCCATTGCTAGAATCACAGTAAGTCTATAGTAGAATACCAGTAGGTCTACTCTAGTCCATAGTTCATTCCCCAATCCTGAGGATTCTGGGATGGTAATGCCCACTCCACCTCTAATTGAGGGGGGGGGACCAAGCCATACAATTGGCTTGAGCCATACAATTCTCTCCTTTGTCCTGTGCCACTTAGCTCCACAAAGCATTGGTGGAGACTCAATTCAAAGAGAACAGTTACTGATGGTGACCAGTAGAATCATCTCTGCAAATTTTAGCCTACTATCATTCATTCAACAAACACATTGGCTGTCCCTGTGCACACGGTGCTGGGGATCCAAGGGCAAGCAGGACAAGATCCCTGCCCTTATTCCTGGAGCTTGCATTCTCCAGGAGTGGCAGAAATAAACTAGTGAACACCTAAGTAATAAAATACTTGTAGGCTGGGTTAAGTGCTATGAAGAACACACAGGGCTGAGAAAGTGGATGATGTTGAGGGCTTGGACAGCTTTGGCAGGGGTAATGGAGTGGGGTGAAAAGCCCTACTGTACAAAGGGTGGTAGAGTACCTCGGGAGGCCTTTCTGAGGAGGGGGCGTTGCAGCTGAGGCATGAAGGAGAAGGAGCCAGCCTTGTGAAGACCTGGAGAAAGAAGGTGCCGGGCAGAGGGCACAGCACACACAAAGGCCCTGAGGTGGGAGAGAAGGAACCAAAAGCCTGGAGCAGAGTGAGTGAGTGAGAAGATAGTGTAATTTGAGACTGGAGAGAGGGATGAGCCCAGAGCATGGAGGCCCTTTGGCCTGTTCTCTCATCTCCACAAATTCAGAGCTAACCAAGGATCAGAGGACCTGTGGGAAAGTAGATCGGTGGCTTCCAGTTTCTTCCTGTGAATTAAACAAACTCCATTTACCACAGGAAGCTAGGAGAGGCCCTGAGTCACTGTAGCAAAGACTTCCAAGGACAAGAGAATTACATCTTCAGACAAGAGAATTGTATCTTCAATAAGGCTGACGTACCTATGTATCACCGTGTGAGTGAATCAGAATATAAGGAAAACAGAGCAAAATGAGAAATGCAGGTATATGAATAGAAGAGTGGTTAAATGGTTAGGAAAAGCCACATAATAGAATACAGTT
>PVKH010032712.1:0-12123 GCA_004027955.1 Chaetophractus vellerosus | reverse complement strand
TTGGGGTGGGGGGAGTGGAAGAAGGGGAATAGGGAGGGAGCTTAGGGTCAGAAATGTTGGTCTTGATGCTAAGTTTCAGGTCACAGACTGGGTGACCAGAATAGGAAGAATAAGAGAGTAAATATAAATAAGAGAGTGAATGTACCTAGAGTTTTCCAGCTAAAGTCTGAGTCATTAGTTGTCTGTGAAGGTGCTGTGACTTTGAAATAGTGTAAATATTTGGAACCAGAATCGGAGCCACTCTATTCCTTGCCCATCACGGACCACTTGCCTGTAAATAAAGTGAGATGGCCAAATGTGTTTATTTAGATCTGGGTAGAAAATGAAAATTTTCCTGAATGTCATACACTAGCAAACGTGGATCATTTATTTGTGCTTTTAAGCAAGGCTGGGGGAAAAAGGAAAATAACCCGAGAGAGTCTTCAAATGTCTGCAAAGACAGTGAAAAAAAAAATCTGAGGGTCATTTCGTCCCCCTAAAATAAGTCACTTTCAAGGAATGTGAATTGCAGGGACAGTGGCTCCTTTCTTCCCAGATTTCAGCTCTCTCTCTGTGCATGGGCTGCTTCCCCAGAAACGCTTCTTTACCTCCTGAGGATTTTATCCCCTTTCTCTCCCTGCTTCATGAAAAATCAAGTTATTTCCCAAGCTTTCAGAGGCATTAGGGCGTGAAGAACATATAGGTAAGTTCTGAGGCTCTGACTGCCTTACAAACTTCTGTATTTATGTACATTTCCCCGAGAGTCCACGTGGTCCTCAAAATTATAAGCCATAGGCCTAGATGGTAGGGGTGAAAGAACTCTAGCTCAGACTGCCCTACTTCTTTCCTTCATTGTGTAGATGGGGAAACTGAGTCTCAGAGAGGCTCATGAGCTGGCCTTGAACATCTGGCAGAGCCAGCTTTTGAAGCCAGGCCAAAGCCCATGCTCCCCACCCCCCATGCCTGCCCTCAAAGCCCGTGTCTTCAAGAAGCTCACAGTTTTAGTAAGTTAGGTGGACACACAAACAAGCGACGAGCGCGGCCCTACGTGTAATCCTGAAATGTTACTGCGCTGATCAGTGCGTTAGGGGACTAGGATGATGGAACGACCGCTTCTGCCTGTGTGCAAAGTCCCCGTAATGGGGCTCTCCCGCTCCACAGGGGAGGCAGTACGTAGTGATGGAAGGAAAAACCAGCCTAGAAAAGCAAAGCTCCTCGTGTTCCGGGTTCCACTTTCCAGAGCTGGGTAGTTGGAGGTGGGGACGGGGCAGGCATCAGTCACCAGCTGGAGGTGGCCTGTTCAGGGGCTCGCTGACAGGTCCCTGATTCGGCAGCCTGATTTCAGGATCTTGTTCTCAGCTTTCGCTTTTCTTGGGGTAATGAGCTTCAGCCTTGCACTTGCTAACACTAACAAATGAGGCCAATTGCGGCTCAGCTGGGATCACCTTTCAATAGCGGGTTGACAAGGGGAACAATGCATTTGTTTGCCTCCATAGAGTCTTCAGGGAGGACCTGTCATCATTGCAGTGAGTGTCAAAGAGGCTTCAGGCTTCCTGTGACTGTCAGAATAGCGGCGAGGAGAAAGGCGAGTTCAAACCTGCTGACACTTCCCGGGTGAAACTTGCAACCACCTTTTCCTTTTCTGAGTTTCAACAGGAATAAACTTGGTTCCATTTAAAGAGGCTTTTAATTATAGCAATCGCACACGGCCAATTAGTGTTATTTTTTTCCCCCCTTTAAGGAGAGTTCCCCTACACAACACGTATACATTTGTGGCTACGGGATGGAGGAGGAGTATCGATGGCTTCTAAATATAGAAATATACATTTGCACCTAAATAGAGCAGTTGTTCTCACCTTCATTTCCCTGTTGATAGTTTCTGGGCTAGAGGTGGTCTTGTGCTGCTTGGAAGATTCATTCCAGCTATTTGGAAGGAAATAAGCATCACAATGTGTTTAATGCCAAGCCCTTGCTCAAGCCACCTTCTATTAGCTGGATGACCAGGTGGTAGGGCCTGGAGGAGCCTCAATTATTAGGAAATTTACCCTGAAGCACTGGGCATACCCCATTGGCATTGGCAGACCTCTGCATTTCTCAAAGGACAGGAACTTGAGGAAGTATGCAAAGCTGAGCAGGCCCGAAATTTCGACCCCCAGTATTTTATCTATGGACAAGCCCCAGAGGGAGGCATGGGGGCCACTGCTTAAAGTGGATTCTCTTGCTCATAGGTCTCTGTTGCCATCCCATGCTCTGAAGTGGTTGCCATTTTATTCGGTGAATTGGGTATGGTGTCACAGTTCCAGCTTTCAGACACCATTTCTGCCAGATTCCCACATGAGCTGCTTTTTTGCAAGACCATTAACTTGAATGTTTCACAATCCCTATCCAGTTGGATGTGAGTTATAACTCGGAGGTGAATTTTTTTTAAAAGTGAAATTTAGAGCCAAAAAAACACAATACCCTTTGAAGTCATTTAAATTAACCCCACGCTTTCCCTGCCAGCTGCCTTCATAACGGTCACCATCAAAAACAAGGGTTGTTTTTCTTCCTGATTTGATTGAAAGAAATCTCAATATCTATAGAGATGCTGTACTCTGGAAAGGAGAAAAAAATTACTGGGAGGATTTAAGGGAAAGAACTCTTAAAGGCTAAAGTGGAAAAGTTACTTCTATGACCCAGCGCCTGCATTTACCTCAGGATTCTTTTTTGGGTGGCACTTGACATGCATTCCACAGTTCAATCTAGAGATTATTTATCCTGCTAAAGCTATTATGGTTCCATTAGTCAAGAATGACACTGTTTGTCCAACTTTTATCTCTTCTGACAAAACAGCAGGTTTCAAAATCCCTCTCATTTTCTTCCCTCTACCTCACCAAAGATAGGGCTACCCAAGTAGCATTTTATGCTATAAAAACCATAAACTACAACATTTTCTACCTCCAGCAAGTGAGACACCTTCCAATAGTGCTTTTTTTTTGGTTACATATCCCGCCCCCCTTTCTGCTTGCTCTTGCTGTGTGTTCATTTTTGTGTTCTTCTATGTCTGCTTTTTTTGTCTCCCCTCATTGCGGCGACATGCCGAGTTGGCCTACCGTGTAGGCAGCTTGCCCCGCTCGTGGCAGCTTTGTTCCGTTTCGCGAGCGGCTCGGCTCCGTTTTTTGCGGGCGGCTCGGCTCCGTTCGTGGGCAATCTGCCCTGCCTGTGGAGGCTTTGCCCAGCCCGTGGCGGCTTTTTTGCCCTGCCCATGGTGGCTGTGCCCCACCCACGGTGGCCTGCCCCCTCAAGGCGGTCTGCCCACTTGGAGAGGTCCCCAGGAACCGAACCCCAGGCCTCCTATGTGGTGTACCAGCGCCCTATCCACTGGGCTACAGCCGGCTGGCCCCAGTAGTGCTTTGTCTGCTCTTTATTTTTTTATTTTGAAAGAGCATTCAGTTGAGAAACAAACAAGAGATGGGCTCTGCTACCATCTCACTGTAATGTAATGAAGGTATTAATAAGGTATTAAGCATTTCCCACCACAAAATTCCATTAGTTCTACCCTCTCACTGGACAACCCAACCTCTCTTTTTAACTCACTCTGTCTCTTCCATGGGGATGTCCCAGGGAGTGTTCCCCTCCCCATTTAAGGTCCCTTTGTTTGCCCCTCCTCTTTGACACACATTTTTCCTCCCCTGTATTAATTGTGAACTGTGTGTGCATCTGTTCTACTAGAAGATAAGCCCATTGGCCCTGGCACCTCATGGCTCTTCTTAACAGGTTCTTGAGTGAATGATTTCAAGGCTGATCCTATGAAGATGTGGTGTCTGAGGCTGGCAGGTAGAGTGACTCCTGTTCATCACTGTCAGCCTTCATTCATCTGTCATCCCAACAACAGCGACATCTCCCACCATCTCCAGATGACCACATTTGCTCTCATTCATAAGACTGACTGGAAAATGCCTTGGTAAGCAAATCTGAGATTCTAGAATGAATAGAATTGTAAACTCAACTGGTAGTGCGTGTTGAGGCCATGGCCATTTTTTTTTTTCCGGAGAGAAGTTATATAGAAAAGAGTGCAATTCCATTTATTAAAACCTTGAGAAAAAAGTCCAGTCATGGAGTTAAGGCAGGACTGCATGATGACTTGGAAGTGGAAATGAAAATAATTAGGATTTATGTCTTCTCTGGGCTCTCACTTAACTCTCATAGATCAAGATAAAATGCAAGAACACCTACTACAGGGGATTCCAGTGTATAATGATCTTGAAATAAAAAGATATCTGCTTGGGTTTTGGAGCTGCCGTCTTCCCCTGGATCTGATTGGCCACCTGTGGCCTGTCAGGCGTTTTAACTCCAGCAACTTCTTACAAAACCCTAAACTTGCTTTTGGGGCTCAGAAGTTTGTGCCTGGGGAGCAGCAGATAAATCATGTTGTGACTTCTTAAATGAGGCTAAATTCCTCTGTAGAAAGCCTTTTTAGTGCTTTGTTAAGTTGGGACTACTTTTCATTTTGCCAAGGAAATACCAGTAGTTTGGCTGAGAAATCTTGAGGAACAATGATATCTCCAACCCTATAGAATAGGGGTTGCAAATATTTTTTTTCTGTAATGGATCAGATAGCAAATAATTTAGGCTTTGTGGGCCCACAGTCTCTGTCACAACTACTCAACTCTGCCATTGCAGTGTGACAGCAACCATAGACAGTATGCAAACAAATGGGCATGGCTGTATTCCAATACAACTATTTATGGACACTGAAATTTGAATTTCATAAAATTGTCATGTGTTCCGATATAGTCTTTCGATAGTTTCCAACCATTATAAGATGCACAAACAATTCTTTGGCCGTTGGCTGTACGAAAAACAGGTGGCAGACCAGGCTTGGCCCATGGGCCATAGTTTGCCTGCTTCTGCCACAGACGAAAACTATTTACTATGGAAATCTGTTTTTCCAAGTACTGGGTGCTTATAAGGGCCCTCTCCCTGACAGCTGAATTAGGGCGTCTCTTCAAATCTGTGAAACTAAATAAATGAGGGCAGGCCCCTCTTACCATCTAAAATGCAGTGTGTGTACACTGTAGTATTTCACATATCAGATTCCTGTACAGAAAACACTGTCATGCCATTAATAATCTTTGGAGAAAAACCTTGAAACTTGGCTCACTGAGGGCATGTTGCAAATGGGCTCTAATAGCTTTTATTTCTCATTCTTGTCACCTCAGATCTAATCAACTGTTTTGTCATTTTTAATTCCTACTTGGCAGGATTCGCCTACTTCCCTGGCCTTTTAGATCAGGGCTCAGAGAAAGCCAGGCCCTGAGGCTTTTAGGAGTTGGGGCTGAGTGGATGGTGGCCTTCAACTTGGACTGATTTGAGGGGCTCGAGAAGGTTCTTAAATCCCTGAATGAGCCCCACTTCCACCCTCCCCCTCTCTTCCAGGGTGCCCTCATGTTCAAAATTGCTTTTCCTAGGGACAGGGTATTTCGTTCTTCAATTAAGAATAATGTTCAAAACCCCTGTCGTTCTGTAGAGAACTGTGTCCGCTAGGAAGAGGCTGTGGCACTGAATTGGAGGCCCCTGGACCGTATGGATTTTCCTTATGCAGAGGAAATGTGCGCTAATCCAGCTTCCCCAAACACCAACGTCCAACTCCATCAGGCTCCGAGCCATCAAATGCCACCTCCCTTGAAAAGCAGTAAAAAATTGTGAACGATGAAAAAGAATCCATTAAATAAAATTAAATAGAAGATGATGAAAAATAATAAAGAAACCGAATATGATCTAAGCATTTATTAGCGTTTATCATGTCCCAGGCATGATAATAATAAGCATTAGCTCATTCAACATTTACAGCTTCGGAATTGTGTCGTTTTCATTTTGCAGGTCAGAAACAAACAGCTCAGAAGGCAATTTCTTGAAGTCCAGAGTCAGTAAGTGGCAGGACCAGTCTACAAATGCAGATGTAGCTTGCTTTAGAGCCTATGGGATCTTAGCTCCCCATGAACTGCCTTGCCAAATCATTTTCTCTCTCGGATCCTCAGTCCTCTCAGCTCTGAAATAAAACTTAGGACAATAAAATCGCTAACCTCACATCTACGTCAGTATTCTGATTCTATTATTTTTCTCCCTCCACTTTCAGGAGGAGGAAAAGAAACCACTTAGGTTCATATGATAGTAAAAAACAAAAACTAAATACCTGAAATTTATCTCAGAGTCAGTATTATTTAGAACAATCTCTCTCCTATCCCTTTTCATATATAAGCCTGCAATATAATCCATCAATAATAGTAAGTGTTCAGACTCTGCCTCACAGAGACAAAATGGGAAACGCCCTGATCTTTGTTTACAATCAAGCTTGTAAACTATCTGGAAGAATAGGTATTAATCAGAGCAAAGAACTTTTCAATCAAAAATTCAAGACTCTGAATTATTTACAAAAGCATTGTGCTTATTATGCCGTATTTATTAAGACTTAAAAATAGATGCTGGCAAGAATTTTCAAGCAGGGTAGAAGCTCTAGGCACTTAGGAGTTTAGCAGAAACTTGTTTGAGTCATGACTCATGGAGTATTTCTGTTTAATTCTATAACCTAAAGAAGCCAATTAACCGACACTCCCCATTCCTGGAATGTTCCAATAGAAAGTCTCAGAAATAGAGCAATCGAGGCTCAGGTGATAAAATCCAAAGCTCTGTCCCGACCATTTCCATTTTGAAGGACAAAAGACTGGGGCCACTTCCTTCTAGACAATTACAACCAGAAATCTGGGGGCTATTCCAGCAGGGAAATGGTGACTAGGAGGAAGGCGAGATCTCTAAATCAAACACAGTCACGGTAGCCAATCAGCCCAGACGGAGAAGCCATCACCAGCCTTTCCCATAAGACACAAGCTATGGCATTAAACAAAAAAAAAAAAGTCGAGTAAGTATCTGGCAGAAGGCAGCGTTCCTTCCTTGTCTTACAGGCCCTAGTAGAATGACTGGCTCCCAACCTCATTTATATGCCTCATTTTGGTCTTTCAAATATTGATTTTTAAAATATTCAAGAGAAAGCCACTTGAGGACCTTTAAGTTGGGGTTCACAAGTGATGTGTGCCCAGATGCTTTTATTGCAGGATAGAAATATAGGCTTTTTCCCTCTCCTCATTTCCCTCCACCTAAGTATCTCTTTATTCATTACTTTAATTACCTAATCGTAAATTTCTTTAGGGGGTTACTTAGAAAGAAAATTAGCATCAAAGCTTGGCAGTAAATTCAGGGGCTTTTGGAGACAGGCCAAGCTGTTTCACCTGTGATTAATTAGATGGTTTTTCCCTCCCCTTTAAGTGCCAGAAGGCTGTTGAGGTCTTTAAGCAGTTACAGGACTGCTGGCAGGGCTGCAATGGTGATTGATGCACGCGTCTGGAGTCTGAGGCCGCAGCCCGGCTTTTGTTGGCCGGGTGGATGTGTGCAGGCATGGGTGTGGATGTGTGTGTGAGACAGACAGAGGGACTCAGGCAGACTTGGAAGCCTGAGCTTGGAAAAACTCCAAGGGTTTCGAGAACACAATGAGGTGCTTCTTTGATATTCTTGTAAGGGCAGGTCTAGAAGCTCCGGCCAGGCTCTCCTCTCAAAATATCTCAGCAATTTCAGAAATGTTGGTTTAGTAGCCCTCTTTGTCTCCACTAGTCACTGAGATGCTCCACGGGGTCTTTGCATAAGCTTTCTTTGTGGGATGTGCTAAGGAATGCGTTTTCCATGATCCTCTCTCTTCATATAAGGCAGAGCAGTTAAACCTGTTTTCAGAGAGCCTCTGTCTAACATTTCACCTCTGTGAAAATCAAGAGGGGAGAAAGTGGTCCCATTGGGGAACTGGTATAAAATGATCCCCAAACCCAGGCAGAAAGTCAAAGCAACTTCTTGGTATATTTGGGAAAAAGTTAAGACTCCTAGTCACAATGTGTGTGTATGTATATATGTATACGGCATCAAAGACGCAATGTGGAAATTGTGACTGTTTTACGATGTGTGTCAGTTTATCAGTTTTTCTGTGTGGGAAAGTATCCTGAGCCATCTGACTCAGTCTTGGTAGCAGAAAGTTCAAAGTGTTTGCCAACTTTTGCTGAAGTCTGTATAGACTTAGGAATGTCTAAGTCCCTAGACTTGAGAGCATGATCATCTAGCCTGCATAGCTCCACCAGTCCGTAAGAGCCATGGAACATTTAAACAAGCTACATATCTGGTGCTAACCTGCCCTCTGGAGACGAAAAGGAAAGTTCCAAGGGCTTAGTTACAGAGGCTGGTGTGGCCCTGAGCAGGGCTCGGCAGACTCTGCAATGGGCTGGGGAGTAAACGTTTTAGGCTCGCAGGCCTTAAGGAGATCTTGGCTGCAGCTACTCACCTCTGCAGTTGTAGTGTCAAAGCAGCCACGGACAATGGGTAAACGAATGGACATGGCTGTGGCCCAGTTTGCCGCCCCCTGGCCTAGAGCACTGCCTCTCACACTTTAACGTGCGATGCCAACACCTGGGTTCTTGTTAAAATGCAGATTCTGGTTCCACGGGTTAGGAGTGGGCCTGAGATGTGATTTTCTAACAAGTCACCGGATGATGGTGCTGCCGCAGATCCACGGGCCTCGTTTGGAGCAGCAAAGTCTCCTTGAAGCTCGCTCTTCCTTTCTGTTTCCAGGGCATTTTCCATAACCTTGAGCCCACCGGGGCTCAGAGAGCAGAGTTCATTAGAAATGTTGGGGGAGCAGTGTTAGGTTTAAACCCTTCCAATCTCTAATCTTCAAAGACTCCTCCAGGTCTCCACTCCTCCGGGAGAGCCCAGATTGCTCTGTCCCGAATGCGGCCTTCCTTTATTTTCACCTTTGATATTGGCTGTTTAAGGTCTAGCACTCCTAACTGGACAGATGGCTCCAGCTGTGGAGCAGCTGCACACACGGCTCATCAAAGCCGTTTTTACCAGCTCTGGTACCTAACTGCCTGCACCTTCCTGCCCCTACACGGAGGGCTCTAATGACCAAGCAAAGAGCCCTCTGTCCCCTGCCTAATTGGCTGAAATGCAAGAGCTAATGTAGTTTGAGAGACCAATTAACTGGGCTTGTTTCTACCGATGCTCATGTGAACATCAATTATGCTAAACAACACGCTGTATTAAGACATTTCCCTGCCACCATCATTTGCTATGGGACATCTCAGAGCAGGGCAGAGAGGAACTGCTTTTGACTGTCTGTCTGAAGGGCCCCTCTCTCTCTCTCTCTCTCTCTGTGATCACTACACCTCTGGCATTTGGGAGCGTGGTCCTAGAACTAGGAAAACCACAAAGCGGGGAAACAACTGTCATTAATTGGTTATCTTATTTGGATCTCAGGCCCAGTTCCTAGACTGTGGGGTTAGGGTCCCGGAAATACCTCTGTGTGACCGGCTTATCCCACTAAGAAATGGAAAACATCAGGCACTGGTATGTTCAAAGCATAAATTCCCTAAAACTTCAACAATAACAAAAATCAATAACTGGGAGCTGTTGGGCGAGGGTGAATTGCTGTATTTTTCTCTATAGGTTTAGATAGTTTTGAATTCCATTCCTCCTTGATCTCATCTCAGGTTTCTCCCTTGGAATGCACCTCTCGATTTTTACATCAGTGTTTTGCCCTGTAACCTTCCCAGTTCATTTTAATGCCTCCTGATTAGCAGCTCCCATGTACTGAATATATTGAGAAATCCAACAAAATTAAGGCATGATCCCTACTCTGTTTGACAGTTCAGTTGACAGGACTGGACTCATTCAATCATCCACTCATTTATTCAACCATTCACTCACTTTAACAAATATTTGTTATCACCCATTATGTTTCTGGCACTCTGCTAGACTAAAGCATGACTCCTGCCCCATCTGGGTTTACCGCTAGAGGGAAATGAAATCAACAGTGGTGAAGCTGTGTGAGATATGCTATTTACAACTGCATGCTAAGACAACACAGCACCTTCTATTCACTTGCTTTTGAAATACCTGCAGCCTGGCTTCTTCTCCCCCTCCATTCCACAGACACTGCTTTGACGAAAGACCCTGACAGCTAAGCCTAATGCACTCTTTGGTTGACTTCATCTTTATTGACAATGACCCCTTAAATATTGTGTTTCCTATGCGTGTTTCTTCCTTGGACCTCTTCTCACTTCATACTGTCCCTGAGTGATCCCTACAAATCACCTGGTGTCAACTTCCCACCATCTGTTGACTTGTAAAATGCATCCTAGGGGTGACCAAGGGCTTGAAATTCCAGTTGCCCTCTTTTTTGTTCCTTGCCCCTTACACAATGCACTTTGCTGGCAAATGTCTTATGACCAGCTTTAAGAGAAAAAAAAATCAAAACTCAAAAACAAGAAAAAAAAAAAAAAACCCAGCCCTTATTTATAGAGTTTGCTGATTTCCATGGTGTAAATCTCCCCACCATAGCCAATTTCAAACTACCAATGTGGTGCCGCTGGAGTGTGGGAGGGCCTCCCAAGCTGCTGCCACTGCTCCCACCTCCCCAATCATCCCAGGGCTTCAGCCAGAGAGATTGTGCTTTTACCTATGACATGCATTATATCCCAGGCTTTCTCAAGAGCCCAGGATGGCAAATAGGTTTTAACTCATGAAGACTCTGATCAGTTGGCTGTACAGAGAGTTCCCATGTGAAAGATTTTTAAACTGCTTCGTGGCTCTAAAAAGAATGTTATGATCAGTTAGTGATGTCTGCCACGGGAACGAGGAGCTGTCGTGGCTGCGTGGGCTACATATTTGCTAAATTGCTCTAAGTGCTTATTTGAATAAAGGATTCCTTAGGCAACCAGAAAATAATTTATTTAATAACACATAGAACAAACTCATTAGCCTAGAATACCAGGTCCCCTGAGCTCTGGCCTTGGCAATTTCTTTAGTCATATCCTTTGCTATTCCCAGCACCCCAAGGCTCAATCCTACTGAAAAACTTGAGGCTCACTGAATATGCCATGATTTTCCCCAACCCTCTGCCTGTACTAACCCCATCCCACTGCTTTTCCCATCTGGAGAATGTCTACTCTATTGGTCATGTGCCCCAGGAAAATCTTTCCGGAGCCACTAGGACTCTCCAAGTCAATGTTCCTTTTAGTAAGTTTTTTTCCCCCTTAGTTTAGCAAACTCTTCCCTACTTGAAGCCTGTAGATCCTAAGAATTAAGAAAGAGGATGCAACTTTGCGCTAGTTCACTAGCTTTGTCCCAAAAGCCATATGATTTGAGAGGACAAATGGGTTTGGCCTGAAAAATGTCTGGCTGCTCTCTGAAGGCCATGAGAAGACTGGGCTGACCCGGTAAAAGGAGTTCACTGGTCTCTGAACACACACACATATTTCACAGATCCAAGCTCTGTGCCACTTCTATCTTCTGATCAGGAGAGGTGGATCCGAAGGTCCTTTTCTTCTGATACCCTGAACCCCTCCAATCAGCATGTCCTGGGCTTTGCCTACAGTGGTAGAGCTAAAACCCCTGCCTAGAGCTAGTGAACTCCCTTTCTTTCCATGAGGTCCAGGAAAGGTGAGAATTGATAATAAAGTTTGCTTTTGCATTACGTTTGTCCGGCAGGTCTGTATTCTTTGTCTAAGAGAAGAATAGAATGTGCTCTTGGTACCATCTTCTGAACTGAATTTTTAACCAGGCTATTCCATTTTCTGATCTTCATCTATAAAATGGGGGCAATTTACTTACTTTTTACGGTGGTCTTGTGGATAAATAAACAATGTTTGTAAGGTACACTACAAAGACTGGTACATAACAACTGTTTTAAAATGGCAATTGCAATAATGAAAATAATTACCACCATTATCTTTCACGATTCAACTCAAACGAAGCCTTTCTTTGCCATCCTCTTAATTAGAATTGCCCCCTCCCTTTGTGCAACTGTAGAGTCCTGTGCAGAGATCTCTCCCAAAACTATTATTATTTAAAGTATTAATATTTGTTAAGAACTTACTACTTGCCAAAAACAGTGCTGTGACACACATAGACTCTTATTACAGCCTCATTTCAATTGTGTGAAATAGTGGATACGAGGTACTGAGAGACGAGGGGCTAAGACCACGCAGTGACTAAGTGGCCAATGTGGAATTTGGGGGTCATTTTTTTTTTAAAGATTTACTTATTTATTTATTATATATCCCCCCCCCC
>PVKH010032711.1:0-12128 GCA_004027955.1 Chaetophractus vellerosus | reverse complement strand
TACCAATAGAAAAGACCCAATGATACTTGATATAGAAACAGACAATCAGTTACATGTATGAGAATCAAATATCCATATTGGTGTAACAAGCATTTTTTCCCAAAACTTCAAGCCAAATGTTATTAAAATGAGAAGAAATTTTGTTTCTCAAATGAAATAGAAAGCTCACACAAACCTTTTTACATTAATAATTAAAAACATTTGTCAAATCCTGAAAATTTAGGTTGAACTAGGAGATATAGTAGAAATGTACTTAGTCTATTTTAAGTTTGTTTCTATTTGGATTTTCCAGCGGTGTCAGAAGAAAAAGTGCATGAAATTAAGTAATACAGTCTTAAAGTAGATTTTCTGGAGAATATTAAGAAATAAAATGAAAAATCTAAGTTCTTATAGTATGGACATGTTTCTACATCCATCGAAATTTCTTTATGTTGCTATTAAGTATATCAACAAGTAAAGAGATAAAATACCCAATATATGTGAAAATATTTCAAAATAAATCTTAGGCAGTTTTAAAAATAAATCTACTAAGATGATATCTTCAGATTTTTCAATTCCAATATACAATTTTATTCATATGCTGTCTTTTGTACTTTTTTCCTTTTATGTGTTAGTGTCATTAAAGCCAATGATTTGTAATCACTGCTTCCCAAGGAAGGAAAAAAGCAACTTCTAATTCTGCAAAGTATCTTTCAAACAAATAAAAAATATATTAAATACTGTACTATTTGAATTAACTGAGAAGGCAATTAAAGGAAAAAAAAAAAGAAATAAAAGTAAAAGAATACCAAAAGAAGACAGACAATAGGAAAATGCTAAAGATAATAAGATTAAAACAGACAAACTAGTCAACTATGGGACCCAGTTAAATCATATATATCATTGTTGATTTCAGTTTTGTTCAGCTGTTTATCTATTCACTCAAGTTATTATTTTTCTCCTTTTGAATGCTCACATCCAACCAAGACTTTAAACATAGTTTTTATGAAAAGTTAGCATTTCAATGCCTGGCAAATTAATCATTACACCCCTAGGGCCTAGTCCTAAACTCTTTTCTCGGCAGGTGGACTCTACTGTTTTCCTGTTTTATATTGCTTTTCTCCACCATATCAAAACAAACAAAAATTGCATCTTTGTATAAGTCAGATGAAGCAATTATAATCAAGAAACTTACTCTATTAGATGTCATTATTATAAGCCACATATTATAAATGCTAAATTGAAAAAATACTAATGAATTGATGATTTGTTTGAACAGTAAATTTATATATTGGCTTTCTTTGTCTCTGACATGCACTAGTCATAAATAAAAAGAGGTCAATACTAATAAAATTCAATGATTCAAACTCGAAGGTCACCTCATATGGAAATAATTTCATTTTATCTATGTGCAACCTAAGACCCAAAAAGTGAGAAAAATGCCTACTATTGCACAGACAAACTTTCCATAAATACCTACCACTCTATTTGCCAAGGTTCTAGACCAAAATTACTGACTCTAGAAGCATATATTAGTGCTTGTTCCAAATGCCATACCACCTGTAGTGGTAGATTTAAGGAGTTTGTTGGAAAAAGCTGGATCAGAAAGGAGGAGGAGAAGAGCAGGATAATTAGAATGTCATACTTCTTCTCATCCTTTTAATTCTTCTATTTGTTGAGATGGGAAAAAATCACACTCGATTATCATTTTTCTTTACCACCACTGGTTTTGTGCCATTTCTCTTGGACGACTTTCTGGTCTTCTTCTGCAAGGTAAGACTCTTCCCCTAAAGAAGTCATGACTCAGGGGATCGTCTTGCTCCAGATCCTCTAGCATTCAGAAACAATAGTGAGTGTTGCACACGGAAAAGAAGAAGGAATTGCCATTTAGGGAGTATCTAAGGAGTTGTAGTGGTCATGCAAAATATTGTCACACATTCCCCTCTTGGATTCTCACCTTCCTCAAAAGAAACCTAATATGACCCTCATTGTCAAGGGCAGAGGAATAAGACATTAAAGAGGAACTTAGGCAGATTAGTTAAGACTACTATGGAGTTTATAGATTAGGTATTATTATTGTTGTTTTTATTCTTTGGTGTTTTTTTTTACTACAATCCTAATGTTCTTCTAAATATATCACCAGGAAGAATTATAAGTCATTTGAACCTTTAGCCTTGGGTGAAGAAGTATAGGGAAATCCTTGTTAATGGAGAGTAAGAAGTAGAATTTTCCGTTTTGTTTCATCTGGGTCAGTACATATAGTCTTACATGAAATGTTGTGATGTGATGGCAGTAATGATAAGAGGTGAATTAATTGGCATTGGAAAAAAGAATAATATTGGAAGAAATTTTAAGTGTCTTAAAATAATCTTATGTATCCAAAAGTCAAGAGAGTATAAAATATTTTAAACAACAAAAATGACAATGTGGCACCAGTGGTAATAAAGGATGAATTATGTTCATCAGTGAGAACCTAATCTTTAATTTAAACAGGTTGTTAGACTGGCCAGGGGTGTGTCATTGTACTAGACACAGAAGAGAATTCAAGGAGGAAAGAAATGCAACAAATTTTAAAAAGGCTATGCAGGCAGAACCAACACAAGACAGGAAACTATAACCTTCCCAGAGACACCTCTGAGGGAAAAAAAAAAGGTTTAAAATAGATATAGTAAGAAATTTTCATTTGGGTAGTATGTGAAGGTATGTATAAATATATAAGAAAGTGACTCTAACAAATATAAAACAATATTTTAAAAATAATCTTTTTTTTAAAAAAGATTTATTTATTTTATTACATATCTCCCCTCCCCCCCACCCGCGCGGACGCGCCAAGAGTGGTCACTGCGCAGGCGCGACTTTCCCCGCTTGTGGGCGCTCTCTGAGTCCGTTCACGGCCGGCTTTCAGTTCACGGGTGGCTGGCTGCGCTCCATCCGCGGGCGACCTGCCCTGCCCGTGGCAGCTCTTGCCATGTCCGTGGCAGCTTCTTGCCCTGCCCACGGCGGCTCCGGCCCGCCCATGGTGGCTCGCCATTCTCAAGGTGGTCTGCCCGCTAGGAGAGGTCCCCGGGAATCGAACCCAGGGCCTCCCATGTGGTATGCCGGCGCCCTATCCACTGGGCTATCGAGCCGGCCCCTTAAAAATAATCTTAAAAAGAGCCTGGAAAATTTGTCATTTCTGTATTCTCAGAAATAAGGTTTGAATTTACATCTGGAGAAGATTATCATAATGTTAGGAAAAATCAAAAGATATGCAAAAAAGAAATGTAAATATACTATGAAAAGATATTCTGATAAAGACAAGAAAAGGTAAAAACATGATCAAGCATGTTGGTAAAATCTGGAAGACTTTGGTCAAATATAGGTCTTTCTATTTTAACTGAAAATGAATTTCATAAGATGAGTTAAATCAATTATACTTCATATTTTAATTATATTATAGAATGCCCATGTCAAAGCAAAAAAAAAAATCATAACTGGCTACTTCTTAGAAGGAAACACTTGAGCCAATTGGCTCTAAACAGAATTTTTGTTATAACATGCTGATTCCCCATTTGGGTAGACTTTATCCTATAGAGTGAGGATGTGGTACTCTTTTCAAAAGCTGTTCCTGTTTGGTGTGCAAAAAATTATGAAGCAAAGCAAGATGTTTATACATGCTAATATTTTTATTCATATTTTATAAATTACTTTGGTTACAATAATAAATGTATCATATGTTAGCTCAGTATTTTTCACCAATTTTATTCACAAACACTCCACATCCACCATACACTCTACTCAATTTTTATGACTTATTGCTTGTCTAATTTTGAACCTATTCTCATAAAGAGTAGGAAGAAACACATTCTAGAATTTACACACTTGAAAGATTACATGTGGACTACAGTTTAGAGCCTGGCTGCAATTTCACCTGGTTATAAGTACTTGTGCTATGCATTTCTAGTCACAGTATTTCAAAATTCATCAAAAGCCAAATTAAACTAAGAGGCCAGTAACAGTGTGAAAAGAAGCTTTCACACATCTGTCTCAGGTCACTTTTGTACCCATAGGCCTAATATAAGAATAACAACAACACAAATCTAATTAAAAGTTGTTTGATACTGTGACTAACATCTTTATTAAACACAAGAATTATACAATTTTTAATTAATAGAACTAATTTTGAATGCCAGACTAATGAAAATCTAACTATGAACAAATTTTAAAAATGCTACAGTAATACCTGACTGTAATTAATATCATGATTACTATTTTTACAGAATGATTATATTCACACATCAAAAATATTCTAATTCTCATTTCACTTTATAAATTGAGGTAGCTAACATACTACTGAGGTAGCAATGTGTAAAATTAACTTCCCAAAACTGCTGTAACAAGGTAACACAAACTTGATGGCTTAAAACAACAATAATTTATTCTCTCACAGTTTTGGAGGCTAGAAGTCTGAAATTAAGGTCAACAGGACCTTGCTCTCTCCCTGAGGGTCCTTCCTTGCGCCTCTTCCTTGCTTCTGGTGGTTGCTGGCAAATCTTGGTTTTCCTTGGCTGTAAACACATCACTCCAGGCTCTGCCTCCTCACACGGGTTCTCTCTGTGTGTTTCTGTGTCTGTTTTCTTTTTGAATGATGCCAGTCATTGGATTAGAGACCACATTAATCCAGTAAGGCTTCATCTTAACTAATTAAATCTGCAAAGACCCTATTTCCAAATAAGATAGCATTCTGAAGTTCCAGATGGACATGAATTTGGGGGGGCACTATTCAACCCAGTAACATAAAATAGAATTTTCATTTAGAATTGATATATAATCAATTTCTCTATTTCTAGCTACTGCCCATACTAAGTATGTTAGTATTAGAAAACCACATACAATTAATGGCAATGAGCTTTAATACCATTTTTAGAAGGGATACTGATCCGGAGATTAGCAGTGCCCATGCTGAAAAATACTGATTTGAAATACAGATATCAGTTTCCTTGATATCCAAGCAGAAAGAACTGTACTTATAAATTTTCCGGCTTTTCCATAAATCATGAGGCTTATGTCACAGAGGCTTGGATATAATAAGGGGACAATTCCTGGACAGACTCTTCTCTGTGATGGGTATATGAATAAAAGGAAAGCATTGGAACCGGAGAGTAAATAAAGAATATTCCAGTCTCAGGCTATTGAAAGATAAAAGGAAGTAAAGACATTTCCATATTAATGATAACAGTCCTTTTTGGGAGAAAGAGAATGTCCTCTTGAGTATGCATTTCAAGAGAGATGAAAGATTCCAGGTTGAAAGGAAAATACAATCTCACACTTCCTTTCATAATTTGGAATTAAAATTTTGGCTTGCATAGCATTCTCAAAGCCCCTGAGCATCACATGATCCAACAAGGCAGACTTAGCAGAGTTGTGATACTCAAATAAGGACTCTTTGTTGGCAGTTCTCTTATTTATGGGATATGTATCAAGTTATAGTGTGAATTTAATATAAAAACTCTAACTTCTATAGAATCTAAGCTCATTTTCCTTGGGCCTAAAATGATTCTATGAAGAAAACCAAAACCTAATTTTACCATAATAAAGACCCAGTTGATGTTGACTTATACATGTTCTTTAAAACTAAAAATACATATTTTACTTTTACATTAAAGGTTTTCATGTATATTAGGGCAGTTCTTAATTTTTATTCTATTTATTTGTGTGGGTTTTTTTGCTACAGACCCAATTCACAGTCTGATGGAGGCTCTAGAATCCTTCTCCCAATAACACTGTTAAATACAAAAGATAAAATATAAAGGATTACAATGGAAATAAATTATATAAAATGTAATTATAAAAATAGTATAAAAACAATTCTGATATATAATATATGCTATAAAACATTTCAGGGTCTAATAAGTACTATGATTTGGAAGCAGTGATAAACATTAACAATATTTTAAGTTATATAATAATGATTATGTTATGATGATATCTGTAAATTTTAATGTTTACAAAGTCCATGGAAAAGCTAATAACTACTGTGATATAAGCTTTCATTCATAATTGAAGATAATGCTAAATTTCTATTAAAAGTAAATAAAAATTTAAAGTTTTTATTTTCCCAACTAGGTTCATGGCCACCTTGAATTCTATACACAGTCCATTTCCATGGAATCTAGACAAGAACGCCATTCTTGAACTACGATATTTTAGTTATCTAAAGGAGGGATCAACAAGCTTTCCAGAAGGATGCGGCTGTGTTCCAATAAAGTTTATTTAAAAAAATATTTGGCAAGCCAGGAGGCAATAGTTAGGCAATACATGATCTAAAGTATGTAAATAACAGTCCACTTATTGGGGTCAGTAACTTAATGCTGCACAGAAGTATAAAGATTCAGAATTTGGAATTAGAAGTTCTGGATTGAAATAAGAAACTCCTAACTTGTCTGAGTTTCAAATTTTTATTTATACATTTGGTTAAAAATAATACTTAGATATTAGAGATCTTATGCAGTAGTAAAAGAAACTTACTACATTTTTGAAGTTAAATGTATGATTATCATTTCATACTTGGAAGCTGCGTTAGGAATGACGTATGCTACAATTTTAACAAAGAAGAAACTGAGACTGATTCAGAGTCAAAAAACTAAAAATGACTCCCTGTTTTCCATGATGGTGATTATATTCATTGCTTTCAACAAAGATTTTTTATTTAGGTTATTCTTTATAATAGATTAAAATTATTACTTTTTATTTAGAATACCAAAAGTATTAGTACTCCTTCATATTTTCTTTTAAAATCCAAATAAGTTCTAAAATATGCCTTGCAATTACAAATAGCATAATAGTTTCTCTGGTTCTGTCTTGCCTAATAAAGTGCTATATAAGGCAATTTAAAAAAAATAAAAAGATCTGAAGTGCAATTTCTACCATGACACACATGAGTTTATTGCCAGTGAAAGCTGCTATTCTCCTTTTTTTAATGTATCAAATGACTAAACAGCTGCTGTTATCTTTTATCTAAAATTTAGCAAATCATACCAGACCAAATAATCCATCCTTCTAAATCTCTTTCCTCAATTAAATAAATAAAGCTGGGATTCATTCTTTCCAAGTAGAAGAAATAAAGGTTTCTGTCCAATATCATATCCTGCTAACAGTTAAAGTAATTAGAGTTTCAATTTATCAAAATGTCATTCCCCAAATAAAAAAAGGTAGGTGGTTTAATTATGATCATGTTATTTCACCGTAAGATTTTATTTTTCATCTATTAATTTATGGGCCAATGGTAAAGTCAGTGAAATGAACATGACTATGCTGGCTTCTCCAATGTTACATCAAAACTGGTCTGCACAATGAGCACAGAATTCTTAAAGGTTAATCACACTCTTTTAGGATTACAAATTCTGAACTTTAGTAGGCTGTTAATTAAAAAGAACAGTTTGTCATTGGTAGAATGCTTTCATAATGGCATACAAATGTGAAAATACAGTGACACAGAATTCATGTTTGCTAATGGGTAATACTAAATGTGCTGCTTCCAGATGAAAGAAGACACAACTTGGTGACTCTGAAAGGCGTTTTGAATATGCCTCTGGGATTACATTTACATCCTTTAATTATTAAATGTAAATGAAATTCTTTCCAAATGCCAATAGGATGAGCTAACACAGCATACACAAACAAAAGAAACTGCTTAGAATAATAATAATCTATACCCAATAGTAACACATCAAGCACACGCTGTCACAACTGAATTACTTCTACAAAACTGGTGGCACTTTCAAAACTGGACAATCCACAACTGCTTTTTTGCCCACTTACTGAAAGTTATAGTCTAGTCATATTCTGTAGAGTGCCATACTACTGTTCTTGTCAGGGAAACCAAATTTCTCACAAAAGAGAGAGTAGTTAGGCTTTTTCTTCTATTTGAGGGGTAGGAGTGAAGCAACTCCTCAAAATAATTTTGTAATCTGTATTCCAACTCTCATCATTGCATAAATGATTCCTTTTGTGTAGATGCAGTAAAAATGTGATTAACATGCAAGGAAGATATTGATAAAGGTGATAGGAGTCATGTCTTGAAATTTAATCATAGTAGGGACTAGGGAATAATCACTCATTTATTCATCCAGTTATTTGTTGTACAAGTATGATTTGAATGTCTCATCCCACTTGTGACATTTGCTTGTCTGTATAGTAGTAATAGTAATACCTAATTTAAAGAGTTGGTTTGCGATAAATGAGATGCTGTATATGTGACTATTAATTCCCAGAGGGGTATATACATAGTAATTCCCCAGTATGTATTATTTGTACAGAAATGATCTGCTGTGCATTGACACTGGATAAATTAGAAAAGTGGTAACCTAGGAATCAATGAGAAATATATCAAATGCTGCTCCAACGTTTTTTAAGTAATCAGTGTTAAGTCACTATTTGTCTTTAAAACCAGAATTAGAATTGTTTAGTCTAATGACAAAGTATTTCATACACAGAAAGATATTTCTTTGACATTATCAGAACTAAATATATCTACATATATAACCAAGTAAACATTTAGGAACATACAAAAGGGTTTGATGATGAAATTGGATTAACAGCAAGAGTTATTTTCCAGCTAGTGATGTGAGAAAACCATACTCACGCACCCTGAATTATCCTATTAAATAGGAGACATTAAAGAGAGCTGATATGGGGCACTTCTCAGAAGAGAAAAAGTATATTTGGTTAGAAACAAAAAGAAGGCTTCCGTTTAGGCTAGTTCAACAAACTAAGGAGGAATTTTAATCCATCATCCAAAGAAAGATTACCAGACTCTCTCAGGCTCTTAATTCCCTTCTCTTCTCTTTAACCCACACATGTAAAATTACCCTCTCCTCAAAATGAACAAAAATTAGACACGCACAGATGTGCCACTTGGTATTTCCTAGTTGGCAATATTTAGAGAAGGGGGAATTTTGTACCTTTGTTGAATCATAAAAGGGAGCAATCATCTGGCACTAATTGAAACAAAGTCTACACTACAGAGGAAATAAAAACGACTGTCTTTTCCTTTATAGAGTTGAATATTTACACTGCTCCTTCATCAGCAAAAACATACACCTCACACCTGCTGTGTTTTCTTTTTTCAATTGAACCTCTTCCTAATTAACAACCATTAAGATTCACACCTGTGGTAGCTTTAGCCTTTGCCTACTGTCAGGGTTGTGTTTTTTAACCCTTCAGTTTGCCCCTATTACATGAATGATCACTGGACATAACAGATGCAGACTTTCAAAGAGAGCTAGTTTCAGTATTTGCTTGCATTCAAAGTCACTCTTAAATTCACCACAGTGGGGACTCGGAAAAGTCTATTGTTTTTTCCTAGAATAAGACATGAACAGGTAATACTTCCACCTGCTGCAAGTCTTTGAATGCTTGTTGGCTCCACACAATTCTTAGTCCTGTTATTTGAGGTGTTCTCTTGCATTAAAAGCAGCAGCAGAAGAGAAAATGGGTCATGGCCTTTTTTTTTGTTGTTACTAATGGTCTCATTACGGACATTCTCTGGTTGGTAATTGCTGGCATATTGAAATAAATGGGCGCGTTGCTTTCTGTATTGCACATTGGTGGAAATGAGCCAAACAGATTGAAACATGGCTGGGCTACTTTATTTTAAACATTAAAGAAGATTTAGTCAATCAAATGAAGTGACTTTTCCCCTTGGGTAAAGTTTGCAAAAGTCCATTTGTAACTGGCAATGGAAACATTTCAGGACAGAAAAATAGTTGTAATTTTGGCTGCTATTTCTTCTACAGAGAAGAAAGCACTTAGCCACTATCTAATTTGGGGTATGTCTGTTCTTTCCTCTTAGTTTATTTAATGTTTTGGTACTTCTGTTCTCTAGTGGAGTGGAACAAATTGACTCAGAAAATACTAGAACTACTCAATTTGAAGGCTTTTATGACAGCGTATACCATAAGGGTCTTTCCAGTCATAATTACAACCCACAAAATAAGTCACAGCGATTTTTGTTCTGAACAAAATTGAAAATATACTGTTAAGTAAGGTTTTTTCTATTGTCCTGCCCTCCTTCTCTAATAGTTTTCAATGAACTACAGCAGAAGTATCAACAATACAGAGCAGCTTTGATTCAACATACTTAAAAGCAGTGCTGTGTATTTTGGTTCACTGAGTTATGCACAACAACCATATTATATGTGTGTTTGTATATATATTGTATTGGAATATATTATACATGAACTATATGTGGGCATATAAAATTTTTTAAGTGAAACATTGCACACAGCAATCTAGGTAGCCTGTCTGATTCAGACTCTGAAACAACTTTCCATAAATTATTTTTAGGAATGCCTGGTATTCAAGAGACTTACAATAGATGTTAAACTCAACTCTCTTTCTGATTTTCTCTTCCAAAATATGTGTCATGGCCTGTTAAATATCAACTACTCTATGATCTACAACAATATGTGGGGAAGGTATAATTATACTATTTTTCATATGAAGAAATCAAAGCCTATAGGTTAGCCTGAGGCCAACTTATAGGTTAAATGGCAGAGTTGGAATTTATGACTTGTACTTCAGACTTTTAGTCCCTTGCATCTTTCTGGACAATGTTGCCTCACAAACCTTATAGGGGAACTTAGAGTTTTTGGCTGAAACCTGAGAACAAGGCCATTTTTTACAATAAACATTAATTTTTTAAAAAAATCTTACATTATGACTGTAAAAAGAGATCACATGGTATTGGAGACTAAGGTAGAAAAGGATTTGGACTGATATGTTTAGAAAATTAGGAGTATTGTTAATTTCTCATAAAGTAAGAAAGACATTGAGAGGATGAGAGAACAAGGAAGAGAGGGTAAGAAAAAAATTGGTTTGTTGAAGTTTGAAAATGGAACGTTGAGTCACTTTTTTTCACTTGTCTTCTGTGGCAGTTTGAGATGATTTTATGAATCCTGAAAAGAGAAAGGTTATATTTGTCAACTAATACATTCCTCTGGGTGTGATACCCTTTGACTGCATTAAATTTAGTTGAGGTGTCTTTGATTAGGTTATCTGTTAAGATTAGGGCTTTTGATTCCACTATGTCAGTAAGGCGGAATCCCTGCCCCCTGCTAGGTCTGATATAAATGGATTGATATGGAGAGACAGACATGTGACAGAAAGGAGAAGGCTCAAACAGCTGAGGCCCTGAGGAGAGATGAAGCATTTGCCTGATAACTTACAACAGGTCTTTTGCCAACTTGCAGCTGAAATTGGGAAGAAAGCAAAGCAGCTGAGCCTGACAGAGAAGCCCAGGGAGGGGAAGCTGAAATGTTGTAGAGATGGGCAGCCATTTTGCTTCACCACGTGGCAGCACACTGGGTTCAAAAGTAGCTGACTTTGGTGATAAAGCATCTCTCTGCTGATCACTTGATTTGGCCTTGGAACCAAATTTATCCCCAAATAAATCCCCATTATAAAAGCCAACAGATTTCTGGCACCCCTTTGGCAGAATAATACACCTTCCATTACCACAACCCACTAATTTTTTTTTTCCTTCTATCATTACATTTTTTCAGGCTCTGCTGATTCTTCCTATTCTACAAAATTTCTTCCACTTTTCAATGTTTAGTTCTAATCTACTCTGAAGTTGCATGCTGTGTTCTTTCCCTATGTGATATGATTTATTGCAATAATTGTATTATGATCTATAGTAATGTTCAATCTAGGAATAGTCTTTTTCAAAATAAACTGAATTTCTTTTTGTTTTATATATATATATATATATATATAGGTATATATGTATATGTGTGTATGTGGGTATGTGTACTAAACTTCTTTGCCTAATTCAAGATATTTATACCTTGAAGAGCTTTCCACTCCTTTTTCTTTTGAATCTAATAAAATGTCTCTACTTTCATGTATTCTAGTGTCTTCATTTTCTAAAGACTAAAACAAATACCATACAATGGGTTCACTTAAACAATAGGCATTTATTGGCTTATAGATTTGAGGTTAGGAGAAGTTCAAAATTAAGACATCAGGAAGGTGAGGCTTTTTCCCTGAAGACTGTGACATTTTGGAGCTGGCTGCCTGTGGTCTTTGGTCCTTGGCTTTTCTGTCACTAGGCAATGCACAAGGTGATGTATTCTCTTCCAATTCCAGTGACTTCTGGCTTCTTCCCC
>PVKH010032710.1:0-12125 GCA_004027955.1 Chaetophractus vellerosus | reverse complement strand
GTCCCCGGGAACCGAACCCAGGGCCTCCCATGTGGTTTCCCAGCGAGCTCTTTATCCACTGAGCTATCTAGCCGGGCCCGCCAATAATTTAGATAACCTAGATGAAATGGAAAAATTCTTAGTAACACACAAACTTCTTACATTGACTTAAGAGAATTTCGAAGTTTTCATGAAAACAATTGTTAATAAATAGATTGAATCAGCAATCAAAAATCCTCCTTAAAAATGCCCAGTATGAGATGGCTTCACAGGGGAATTCTACCAAATATTTGGACATGACTTTACTCCAATTCTGGTCAAACTACTCCAAAAATTGAAGATGTGGGACCAATCCCTAATTTACTTTCACAAGGCAAAACTCATTCTCATACCAAATCAAAATAAAGATACCACTAGAAAAGAACCCACAAACCAATATCTCATTGATATTGATGCAAAAATCCTCAAAAATTTTAAAACATCCAACTCAACAGCATATTAAATAATTCATTAGACATGATGAAGTTTTATTTATCCCTGGTATGAAAGGTTATTTCAACATAAGAAAGTCAAATAATATAATATAGCACATTAGCACAATGAAGGAACATAATCATGTGATCATCTCAACTGATGCAGAAAAGGCATTTGACAAAATCCAACACACCATCTTGATGAAAACTCTTAGAACACCAGGAATAGAAAGAAAACCCCTCAACATTATGAAGGGCATATATGTAAAGCCCATGTTTAGATCCTACTTAATGTTGAAAGACTGAAAGCTCTAAGAACATCAGACTAAGATGCCAACTGTAACTACTATAAACGTGTGCTGGAATTTCTTGCCAGAGAAATTATGAAAGAAAAATAAGTTAAAAATAGCTAAATTGAAAAGGAAGAAGTACAACTTTCCTCATTTGCAGATGATATGATCTTATAAATACTGACAAATACACAACAAAAGTCCTAGAACAAATGAAAGAATTCAGCCATGTGGTGAAATACAAGATCAACACCAAAAGATGAGTAATGTTTCTATATAGAAACAATGAACAATCTGTAAAAGAAATCAAGACAAAATTTCCATCAACAAAAGCAATTAAAAGAAACAAATATCTAGCAATGAATCTAACCAATTATGTTAAGAACTTATACCCAGAAAACTAAAAAAAAATGTTAAAGAATTCAAAGTAGACCTAAATAAGTGGAAGGACATTCTGTGTTCATAAATTGGAAGACTCTATATGTGTAAAAGATCAGTCTTACCCAATGCTATTTATAGATTCAAAACAATCTCAGTCAAAATTCCAACAACATTTTTACAGAAATGGAAAAGACAATCATCAAATTTATATGGAGGCTTTGGGGCCCCAGATAGCTAAAGCCACCTTGAAATGGCAGAATAAAGTTAGAGGACTCACTCTTCCAGATCTTATAATTCATTACAAAGCCACAGTAATCAGAAAGTCATGCCACTGTCACAAGAGCAGACATATAGACAAATTATATTGAATTGAGAGCTCAGAATTCATTTCTCACCTTTATGGACAACTGATTTTTGACAAGCTGGCAAAACTACTCCACTGGAAAAGATTAGTCTGTGCTACAAATGGTGCTGGGTAAACTGGATCTCCATTGGCAAAACAAAAAAGAAATGAAAAGTATGGATAAATGGTACCTCATCAAAATTTAAAACTTGTTCCTCAGAGGACTGCCTCATGAAAGTAAGTTGACGAACTAAATATTGGGAGAAAAACTTTGGAAACCACATAGCCAACAAAGGTTTAGTTTGGAAAATTTTTAAAGAACCCTTCAATTTAACAACAAAATACAAATCAACTAAAAAATAGGCAAAACAAATGTATGCTATGGACCATAGTTGGCTGTAAAAGTCTGATATTATCTCATAATCAGGAACAAATATTCCACCATGGTGTTGTGTGTTGATGAAGAGGTGTTGTATGGAGATTCTATACATGTGCATGATTGTTTTGCAAGTTTACAACTTCTGTAATAAAATATATTTTTAAAAAATAGTAGGGTGGGTGGGGGAAAATACACTAAATGTAAGATATAGACTACAGTTAGTAGTAAGATTTTTATGATGTTCTTTCATAATTTGTAGCAGGTATCTCATGATAATGTAGGGTCCTGGTGGTGGGTTGATATATAGGACCCCTTTATGATGTTATGTATGTTTGCTTTGTAAGTTCACAACTTTTACTATACACTTATTGTTTATGTATCTTCATGTATGAATGATATACTTCAATAAAATTAAAATAAAAATGGGCAAAAACTTGAATAGACATCTCTCCAAAGAAGATATACAAATGGCTAGAAAGCACATGAAAAAATGCTCAAAGTCATTAGCTATCATGGAAACACAAATCAAAACCACAAGGAAGTACCATTTTACACCTATTCGAATAACTGTTACTTAAAAAGAAGGAAAATAACAATTGGAGAGGATGTGGAGAAAAACATTCATTCATTGCTGATGGCACTATAAAATGTTGCAGCTGGTATGGAAGTCAGTTTTGCAATTACTCAGAAAGCTAAATATAGAACTACCATATGACTTTTAAATATGACTACTTGATATATGCCCAAAAGAATTGAAAGCAGGGTCTGTAACATATTCACACTCTGATATTCGTAGCGGAACTATTCACAATTACCAAAAGATGTAAGCAACCACAAAGTCCAACAAACAATGAATGGATAAAGAAAATGTGATATATGCATACAATACAATGGAGTGTTATTTGTCTTAAAAAAGAATAATGTATGAATCATGCAGCAACATGGAAGAAATGTGAATACATCAATTTGAGGAAAATATTGAGTGAAATAAGTCACATTTAAAAGGACAAATGTTTTATGATCTCAATGATTTGAAAAAAAATTAGGATATACAAACTCATGGAGTCAGAGTCTAGAATATAGTTAACCAGGGGACAGGGTGGGCATAGGGAATGAGAAGTTTAAGGCTTAAAATATACAGAGTTCCTATTTGAAATGATGAAAATTTTTTAAAATGGTTAGTGTTGAAGGTAGTATAATATTGTGAATGTAATTAACAGCACTGAAATATATATCTGACTGTGATTAAAATGGGTAATGTTAGAATGTAAATATGGTAACAGAATAATTTTTTTTAAATCCATGGAACTATATTACACAAACTATGAATCATAACAAAAACCATATACTTTATTTAATAGTATAATTATAAAATGTGCTGTCATCAATTGTAACAAAAGTTCCACACTAATGAAAGGTTTTGTTGGTGGGGTGGAGTTTAGGAATCCTGTATTTCATGCATGAGTTTTCTATAACTGCACAACATCTCTAATAAAGTAAAAAATTTTAAAAGATAGATAAATAGTTAAAGGATATAAAAATGTATACCTGTAAATATAATCATATAAATAAAACAGTGTAAAGTGGTACTGGTAGAAAAAGAAAACCTGTATATTCCAGAGAGATGAAGGACAGAATAAAATAACAATAGAGCCAAGTTTTACAAAAAGTATACAATTTCTAAACTGAGCTTCAAAACTTTTAAAATTTGAGAGATAAAATGATAGAAATATTTTAAATGGCATTGAATAATTTTCAGTGAAAAAATTTTGTTGAAATATAGGACAAATAAGTTATGTTTCTTTCTGTGTCTTCTCCTGATCTTCTGCCAAAATTATTTTACTATCAGAGATGTTATTTTAATCCCAAAAATAAAAATTCAGCAAAAAAGATTAGTCATAAAAATTTCATTAATTAAACTTTCTTTGACTATTATATTATATGAAAGTACATTTAATGATTATAAAAATTAATTTTAATACTGGAAGAAAAACTCCCCTATGGTAATTTTTTAAAGGAGTAATCAGACTCTTTTGAGTTAGCATTGACTTAGAACAGCTTATACCCCAAATTGACCTATTCTGAAATGAGTTGATGTTGGCCTTTTAAATCTCCAATTAAGCTTATCTCAGTATCTCTGATTTATTGATGAATTGAAAAATTGTACATTCAAAATATCATCAATTATATAACATATTATTTTGTATTTCTATAATCCATACCATCAAATATTCTCTTGAAATTTTTCAGTATGAACAGCATTTCTTATATAAGTTGCTTCTAAATCTTCATGAAGATTTGTATCATTACCTTTAATTAATGAAAGATTCACATGAATGCATTTCACTGTTTGTACATAGAGGAAGTAAGCTTTTGGCCATAAATATAATTATAAAATCTTTACCCACTTCAGCACTAATTTTTACTTTCTTCTCTCATTTCTCTTAAAACAATAAAAGCCAACACACTAAAACAAAAAAGACAAATTGCACAAACATTTTTGTGGCTAAACACAACCTTACATCTGCTGTGATGATGAATTAGTTGACACCTGCAAAACTTACTTGAGAAACACCACGTTTCCAATGTGATTCCTCAAAAATGTCCATTCATTAGGTATTGGACTAATCTAGAAAGAAGTTAGTTATGCTACAATAATCAATGCAAAATACATGAAATTTGAGGTTTTACAAAATTATAATGTAGGTCAAGGTTTATTATAAATATTCAATACAAAACAGATTATTACAGAAAATTAATGATAAAATTTAATTAAAACATAACTTTACAAGCAAATAAGCTTTATATGTACAAAGGAAAATCATTTCCAGAAAATACATCCAGAACACAAGAATATTTATTAAATATTTTCATTTTCTTCTTTGAAATTTGACTAATAATTTTTGGGTAATGAACAGCATTTAATCCTATGAAAGTATCATGCTTGTAAATATAAAAATGTTTCCTTGGGAAGGATATGCTATTCCATATGGATTGGTTAACAATATGGCCTTTAAACCACAGAGTAATTAAGTATTTCTTTAGATATACCTACTGTTTTACACAGTAATAAATTAAAACTTCATAAAAGAATTTAAAAGAATATAAAAATCATTATGTGGCTTCTGAAGGGAAGGCAATTCTCTGTTATAAAACTTAACATGGATGCATTAGAATTTGAATCTTTATCTTTTGGCATCATGTCAAGCAATTTTCATGGGAAATTAGCACCAGAGATAATGAAATCTTGTATTATCAGTAATCCTCAATATAAGAGATGTCCTTGCATTATAAATTTGAAAGCCAAGGGATACACTTCTATGCTTGTGTTCATATAGGTCAGAGGTATGCTTGTGAAATATAATTTCCAGGTGAACTTACTATTTTTCCAGGATGTGAACAAAAATTTTAGATTGATTTATTTTACCTTAAAAATATAAATACATGCACAAAAATTAAACATAAGTTATTTCAAAGGGAAAAAATGTTATATTGCAGAATCTTCAGTCTCTTTAAATGGTTTACATATTTTTTTGTGGGAAAAACTTCAAGTTGACAAATTTCTACACATATAATGCTGGAAGAAATGTTTCACCCACTTTGAATTCTGGTATGTATTAATCCAAAAGTTAGAGAAATTTAATTCATTTTTAAACATTAAGAATATTATTAGAAAAGTTTGCATGTGGATATATAACACAGTACTACAGGACATTTAGATATGGAAATGTAGAATTGATGTAATCAGTCATCAAGCACTGAACATATATTGAAAATATAATTTTTGCAATAATTTTGATTTTTTGATGTTAAAAACATATCTTTTGAAAATTAATAGTAATGTGTGCTCTATAATAATACATCTAAGATTTTAATATCTGATCTGTCACATATTAAATAATAGTGGGTTCAAAAGAAAAATAAATGATACATTAAAAGACTATTATTTTTTAACACATACAACTGGTTTGTTTTTGTTTTTATGATAATAAACATAGGTAGGAATGTAGTGTTATAAACCTTATCTACCATTCAGTCAATTTTGGTAGAATCACAGAGCCAAGTATACTTAATGATGACTCTGGCTGCCTTCCTTCTAATTGTTCAATACTTATTTCTATTATATAATATTCAAATATTACTTTACACCTAATATACCTTTGGTATTCAAACTAAGATTTTTTTCAGTCAAATTTTGTAAACTACTCTTTAATATTATTTTCTAGAAACACTACACAAAATTTTAAGAAGCTAGGCCATTTCTATAAACAAAAACTGTTTTGAAGTGATTCATGCTAATTATCCCATTTGATTGCTCAACAGTTTACAACAGCTGTTTTGCTATTATGGAAAGTAGGAATAACACAAATGTACCTGGCTTCATCCTTCTAGGATTGAGAGACTCTGAAAAAATCCGGTGGGTTCTATTTATGCTATTTCTCCTGATATACCTGATTGCCGTGCTGGAATGCAGAGACAATATTGTAAATTCACCTGGATCTCCAGCTTCATACTCCGATGTACTTTTTCCTCAGTCACCTGTCATTCCTTGATTTCAGTTACTCAAGAGTCATCACACCTAAAACCTTAGAAAACTTACTGACTTCCTTTAAGTATATTTCATTTATAGGCTGCTTCACCCAGATGTATTTCTTTGTCTTCCTGGTTGTCACTGAATTTATTTTCTCTCTTCAATGGCCTATGACCATTATGTAGCTATCTGCAATCCTCTTAACTACCCAGTTGTTATGTCCACAAGACTCTGCTGTGTCCTCATCACTGGGTCCTACATGATAGGCTTCACTGAATCCATAATCATTGTTCTTTTCATGAGCAGTTTGCATTTCTGCAAATCCAATGTAATCTATCACTTTTTCTGTGACTTAACCCCAATTTTAGCTCTGTCCTGCAATGACACTAATGACACTGACATCATGTTATTCAATTTTGCTAGTTTAAATATAATGATTTCTCTTACCACAATCTCTGTGTCCTATGTGTCCATTCTGTCTACTCTCCTGAAAATTAATTCCATGTCAGGAAAGCACAAAGCCTTCTCTACTTATGCCGTCCATTTCCTGGGAGTCATTATCTTTTATAGCACTGCAATTTTACTTACTTAAAACTAATTAAGTCCTACTCCTTGGGAAAGAATCAAGTGGCCTCTGTGTTTTATATTATGGTGATCCCCATGCTGAATCCACTCATTTACAGACTTCAGAACAAAGAAGTGAAAAATGCTCTCATTAGGGTCATGCAGAAGAGAAAGGTCTCCAGGAAATTGAAATGAAAGTGATGCTGAAATGTTAAGTGCATCTTTTCTTTCTTTCCTATTTGCATATTTACTTGGTCTCTCACTAAAATCAGTACCACCCTTTAATTAGTTTGAATATCTGTTTAGGAAACCTCTATTTGAACACACATGATCTGGAACATTTTCAATAAGTGTTTCTCAGAATCCACATAGTAGTTGGAAGTCACGAAATAGTTGTTAAATCTGTGGTTTAAATGTATGTGTTTTTAAGACTGATTATTGTAAAATAAAATGTGACATTATTGTTCAAATTGTGTCATAGCAATCCATAATGTATAGTCTAATTTCAGAGAACCTTATTAAGGTGAGTATTTTTAGATGTCATTTATTCTAATGAGAAGAAATACAGCACAGTCTAAAAGAAAGCTAATTAAGACAGAAAAATCCAATGTGTAGGTTCTAGACCTGCCAGCTTTTACCAGTATATCCCTCATTGAATCACTGACAGTATAAATCTAGGCTCTTCAAGTGTAAAAGAAAAATAATTCTAAATCCATAGAGATACATTAAATATTAAATAAGGTGATAAACAGAATTTAATGCTGTACTAATAAATATTGATCATTAGCTTTAGAATGCTTATATTCTCTCAAAGTTTTAAATACACAATAGGTTTTGTTATTAAAATGTTCACTGGTTCTTTATAACTATTTTTAGCTAATATTATTCAAGTAAACAGCTATAAAGTAACAAGAGAATGCAAATATATGTTCTTTGAGCAAAGCATAATATTGTGATAGAATGAATTTATAGAAAAAGTATATGTTAAAATTGAAGTAAAGTTAGAAATTATTTTAAATTATGAAAGAAAATGGAAATATCCTAACTACTTTTGAGACTTCTGTTCATTGTCCTCTAGACTAATCCCATGTATATGTATGTATAATTACATATAACATTTGTGTCATATTCTGTTTCTATGTGCCCTTCTTATAGTGTCTGGGTATCTCTAGAGCCCTCAGGAGCTCTGCTATTTGAGACAACATTTACTTTGTCAGTCAATGAGATCCTGCTGAGACATGCATGAACATAACCTCTGGAATGACCTCCTGACTCACTTTGAAGTCTCTTAGCCATATAAACTCATTTATCTTTACCTTTTCCCCTTTTGATGGAGGTCTTTTTCCAGGTGCATTGCTAGTTGGTGCTTGGTAGTAATCTCTTGATACCAGGGAGGATCATCCCCAGGAGTCATGTCTCATGCTGGTGGGAAGGTAATGAATTTATATGCTGAGTTTATCTTAGAGAGAGGCCACATTTGAGCAACAAGGAGGTTCTCAGGATGTAACTCTTAGGCACCCTATAATATAGGTAAGTTTAAATTTCAAAAGTAAATGTTCATAAGTACACACTCCCTAGAAACTTGCCTTAGGGGCTCTCTGTCACATGTCTCCTCATTCAACACCTTAAACCAGTAACACTCCCTTGCCATATTTGCCAAAAGAACATTCCCAACATTGTAGTTTCAATCACATACCTGCAAATCCCCATAGTTCACCTGCTCCTTCCCCCAACTCTCACCCCAGTTCTGTGGACAGTCCAACCACACTCCCCACCCTACCTTCCCCACACACCAGCACTACCCAACCTAATACCATCACTACACCACTGTTATGCGCATCCACTGCACAACTACCCCCTTTCACCTTATCTTAGATTTTGCCCATATAGTCACTTACTCAACCGTCTCCCTTTCTGTCTCCTGTAAACCTATCTTCCTGATGCTATTTCTGTGAGTCTACTCAATTTGCTTAATTCATATCAGTGATCATGTAATATTTGTCCCTTCATTTTTACCAGTGTTTGTCTTATATGTCTTGGGACATCCTGGTTAGGTTAATATACATTTTTGATTGTTATTTCTTCCTGGTGAATTGCCCTATTTATTAATATATAATGTCTTTCCTTGTCTCTAATATGTTTGGCTTTAAATTTCTATTTCATCTGATATAATTATAACTATTCCAGGTTTTTGTTTTGTTTTGTTTTGTTTTGTTTGTTTTGTTTTGTTACTGCATGCATGGAATATCTTTTTCCAGCCTTTCCTTTTCAATCTTTTGGTATCCTTGAGTCTAAAGTGATTCTCTTGTAGACAGTATATAGATGGCTCACATTTTCTTAAGCATTCCACCAGCCTGTGTCTTTTGATTGGGGATTTTAATCCATTAACATTCAATATTATTAATGTAAAGGCAGTTCTAATTTAACCCATTTTGACCTTTTGGTTTTATCTGTCATATTTTACTTTCACAAATCTTTTAACTCTTTTAGTTACTTTTCCTGATATAATCTGCATTTCTAGACACTCTTCCAAGCCTCTCTCTTCTCTCTTTTTATCCACACTGTAGCACTCCCTTTAGTATTTCCTGCAAAGCCAGTCTTTTTGTTATAATATCTCTCAGTTTCTGTTAATCTGTGAATGTTATAAATGTCTTCATTTTTGAAAGACAATCTTGCCAGATATTCTTGGCTGATTTCTCTTGCAGTGTCTTAAATATATCATACTACTGTCTTCTTGCCTGATGAAAAATTAGCACTTAATCTTATTGGGTATCCTTTATATTTTATGCATTGGTTTACTCTTGATGTTTTCAGAATTCTTTCTTTGTGTTTGGCATTTGATATTCTGATTAGTATATGTTTCTGAGTTAGATTTATTTGAATGGGATTACATTGTGCTCCGTGGACATGGATATCTATATCCTTTAATAGAGTTGGGAAATTTTCTCTCATTAAGTCTTCAAATATTCCTTCTGCCCCTTTTCCCTTCTCTTCTCCTTCTGTGACTCCCATGCCATGTATGTTTGCATGTCTCTTGACATCATTTATTTCCCTGAGACCTTATTCAATCTTTCCCATTCTTTTCTTCATCTGTTCTTTTGTACATTCACTTTTAGACACCATGTCTTCAAGCTCACTGATCCTTCCCTCTATCTCCTCAAATCTTCTTTCAAATTCTTCTTTGTGCTCACCCGGTGTCTTTTTAGCATCCTTAATTTCTTTAGCCATCTCAGTAAATTTATTAAGGAGATTAGTTTGAACATCTCTGATTAGTTGTCTTAATTTCATTATGTCGTCTTGAGGTTTATCTTGTTCTTTTAACTGGGCCATATCTCCCTGTTTTTTGGTATAGATTCCAAGTTTTTGTTGGTGTGTGGCATCTGGCTTACTAGATGTATTTATTCTGGGTGAAGTTTCTCTCTTTAGTTTAGGTTGTTCTTGCCCTTTTTTCCCTTACTAGTTGTGTAGTAGGAGCCAAGGATGTAGTTGGTGCCATAAGATGTGGAGCTTGAATCTAACTGCATGGTCCCAGGGACTGGTGATGCTTCTCCTACCTTTCTCCTCTGCCAGAGGTAGGGACAGAGCTGCAGCTGTGTGTAATAATCCAATTTATGTGGGCCAAGACTGCCTATAGTTGTCCAGTGAGACTGATGAATCTTCACATCCCTTCCTCCCCTGCCTGGGGCAGGGATAGAGCTGCCAGTGTGAACAGCAATCTATGCCTTGTAGGTCCAAAATTACCACAGTTGCCCAGGTAGACTGATGTAGCACTGACCCCACCCTCCTCTCCAGCAATGGGGATGGACCGTCTGGATTGCTCAACAATCTAATCCATTGGACCAAGTGCACATGTAGTTGTTATGAGAAGCTAAGGGAGCATTGTCCTTTCTGCCCTTTAGGGGATGGGAATGGAATCACTGATGCCCAACAGTTCAGTCTGCAGGCTGAAAGTGCCTACCATTGCCTGGAGAGGCTGAGGAAACACCTCCCCACTCCTATCCTATTGATTGGTGGCGTTGGCTCCACAGACACCCAACAGCACAGTCCCTGTAGGCCAAAAGTACCTGCCATTACTCAGAGAGGTTGAGGAACCAACAGCCACCACCTATCCTTTTAGGGGGCTGGGCATGCAGCCATAGATACCCAACAGTCCACTCAGTGTAGGCTGAAAGTGCATGCTGTTGGCCAGAGAGGCTGAGGAAATACCAGCCCCTTTCTATCTTATTAGGGGGTAGATTGGGGTGGATTTACAGGTGCCCAATAGTCCAATCTGTGAAAGCCAAAATTGCCTGCCATTGCTTGTAAAGGCTGAGGAAACACCATCCCCCTCCTATCCAATTGGGGTGTGTGACTGGATCCTCAGGTGCCTGACAGTTCATTCCCTGTAGGCTGAAAGTACCTGCTGTTGCCCAGATAGGCTGAGGACACACCAGCCCCCTCCTATCCTCTTGGAGGATTAGGGTGGATCCACTGGCACCCAACATTCTAGTATGTGCAGGCCAAAAGAGCCTGCCATTTCCTAGAAATGCTGAGGAAACCAATTTTCCTATCTTATTTGGAGGTGGGGATGGAGCTACAGGTTTCCAACTATTCAGTCTGTGCAGCCTGAAAGTTCCTACAATTTCCCAGATAGGCTGAAGAAACATAAGCCTCCTCCTATCCTATGGGCTTTCAGGATGGAGATGGAATCAAAGAAACTCAACAAACAAGTTTGTGTGAGCTGAAAGAGCCTGAAGTTGCCCAGAAAAGCCATGGTAACTACCCCTCTCCTTCCTGTTGGGGTGCAGGGATGGATCTCCAGGTGTCCAACTATTCAGTCTGTGCCAGCTGAATGCACCCACAGTTACCTGCTGTTATAACCCAACTCCTGAAGGGAACAAGTTGGTGAAGTCATGAAACCAAAGAACACACCTTGCATTTAGCCAGGCATAAGCTTTATTGGGATTTGCAGACAAGGAGAGAATCTTTGATGGCAGCCGGTCAAAAAATGAATGAAGTTAGCACTCTGTGAAGAGATGAGAATATGAAGAGTGATATATAAGGAGTTTTAGGAGGACATTCCATAGGGTATGAGAACTGAGTTCCTGCTAGGTTCACATGAAGCTTACCCATGGATTGTGGTGATGCTTTCACTATGCTAGTAGGACATTTACTGTCTTGGGAAGATCATTGTTTATGACAACAT